>PVIW01010854.1:0-41351 GCA_004026585.1 Noctilio leporinus
CCCCCTTTGTCAAATATGAGTTGACCATAGAGTCCTGGGTTAATTTCTGGGCTCTCTATTCTGTTCCATTGATCTATATGTCTATTCTTATGCCAGTACCATGCTGTTTTGATGACAGTAGCCTTGTAGCATTGTTTGAAGTCCGGGATTGTGATTCCTCCTACCTTGTTCTTCTTTCTCAAGATTGTGGTGGCTATTCATGGGCCTTTTTGGCTCCATATAAATTTTTGAAGTATTTTTTCTATTTCTGTGAAGTCTGTCATTGGTATTTTAATTGGGATTGCATTGAATATGTAGGTTGCTTTGGGTAGTATGGACATTTTAATGATGTTAATTCTTCCCATCCACGAATATGGTATATGCTTCCATTTATTTGTGTCTTCCTTGATTTCTTTCTTCGTTGTTCTGTAGTTTTCTGAGTACAGGTCTTTTACCTCCTTAGTTAAGTTGATTCCTAGGTACTTTATTTTTCTTGTGGCTATGGTAAATGGGATTTGTTTTTTTGCTTCTATTTCTGTTGTTTCATTGTTGGCATACAAAAATGCTTTTGATTTCCGGATATTGACTTTATACCCAGCTGTTTTGCTAAATTTGCTATTAGGTCGAGTAAGTTTTTGGTGGAGCCAATCGGGTTTTGTATGTACACTATCATATCATATCTGCAAATAATGACAATTTGACTTCCTCCTTTCCAATTTGGATACCTTTGATTCCTTTTTCTTCTCTGATGGCTATAGCTAGAACTTCCAAGCAATGTTGAAGAGAAGTGGAGAAAGTGGACAGCCTTGTCTTGTTCCTGATCTTAGGGGGAAAGCTTTCAGTTTTTGTCCATTAAGTATGATGTTGGCTTCAGGTTTCTCATAGATGGCCTTTATGATGTTGAGATATGCTCCCCCTATTCCCATTTTGCCAAGGGTTTTTATCATAAATGGTTGCTGCACTTTATCAAATGCTTTTTCAGTGTTTATTGATATGATCATATGGTTTTTATTGTACAGTTTGTTGATGTGTATTAAATTGATTGATTTACGAATGTTGTACCATCCTTGCATCCCTGGGATGAAGCCCACTTGGTCATGGTGTATGATCTTTGTAATATACTGCTGAATCCAATTGGCCAATATTTTGTTGAGAATTTTAGCATCTATGTTCATCAGAGATACCGGCCTGTAGCTTTCTTTCTTAGTTGTGTCTTGCCCTGGTTTTGGGATTAGAATAATATTGGCCTCATAGAAAGAGTTTGGGAGTCTTCCCTCTTCCTGAATTTTTTGGTATAGTTTGAGGAGGATAGGAGTCAATTCTTCTTAAATGTTTGGTAAAATTCACCTGCAACACGGGGAATCTTGACGCACCAGCCTGAGAACTGGTTTCTCTGCCCCGAACCTCTTGGGGCTCAGCTGGCCAGCGTGTTGGTTTTGGTCCCAAGATCCGAGAGGGAGTCTGGCAGGATGGTCCCCCCCAGGGGCCTCCCCACCCGCTGAGGGGGGGTGGTGGGCCGTGGTCCCCGGTCGTGGAGGACTGAGGTTTGAACCCAGGCACGATGGGTCCGGCATCCGTGTCTGTCACCAAACTGCGTGTGTGAAGTCAGCGGTCAGCCCTTCACTTAAAGCCTCTGTCCTCCACCCTGTTTGCCTGGCTGCACGTTGGGGAGCCGCAGGAAGTTGTCAGGGAGGCCCTGGGGGTCAGTGCGTCCCTGGGTCACAGCAGGAGGGCTGGGGACTGGGCTTTGGAGCAGGGGGGCCGCCGGCCCGGGGCGCACACTTCCTCCCGTGGGCGGCCCTGTCAGAAAGGCTGTGACACGGGGCTGCGCTGAGCAGAGTGGACAGTCCGGAGTCCGGGGTCCGGGGTCCAGAGTCCAGAGTCCAGGGTCCAGGGTCCCCTCGTACTGCGCAGCCTTCTGCTTCAACCCCCGCTGCGGCCTGGGCCCAAGGGTCAGCCCTGCTCGTGCCCCGAGGGGCAGCGAGGGTTCAGAGGTTGGCGCTGTAGGCCTCTTGCCTTGAAGACGTTGCAGGGAGGGTCCATCCAGTCAGGGTTGCCCGCCATGCGGTGCGAGGACCGAGTCCCCACTGGACCATGTGACCTGGTGGGCCTCGCGCCAGGGCCGGTCTCGCTGCCTCCGGGGCCGAGTTTGGAGCTGCCTGGCCTGGCCCCACCCGTCCGGTGGCACCTGCCCGCCCTGCGTGCGCCCCGGGCAGACCAGAGCCACCTGCACCCGCAGGGCGAGCCTTCCCGGGCCGCCTCCTGGGGTGGCGGGCGCCCACTTGGGCCCCTCGGAGGCACACGAGCCTGGCCGCCCACCCGCCTCCGCCCTGTCCCTGCAGATGCTCGTCACCTTCTTCCCCTTTCGGCCCCGAGGGTGGGGCTGCCCGGCTGCTGAGCGCGTCTTCTCTCTCCGCAGCAGACCCCCTGCCCGGACCCGAGAAGCCTGCTGGCGTGGGCACCCCCGACAGCACGTACCTCAAGCAGCTACCTCACCCTGCGCCCCCGCTGCGGAGCCCGTCCCGGGACAGGGGGGCTGGCGGCCCCGAGCTCACAGGCGCCCCCACGGCCCCGGAGGACGACTGCCAGGCAGTGAAGGGCGGACGCGCCTGGACCCCGGAGGGCGGCTACCCCAGCCCAGCAGCCCAGGGGGGCGGGCGGGACCTGCCCTCGCAGGCGGGCAGGGGGGCTCTGTCTGAGAACGGGGTGCCGGCTGAAGGGGCCCCTGGCAGCTCCGAGGGGAAGGGCCTCGGTGGCCCAGAAAAGCCCCTCTGCCCCAGGGGCAAGACGCTGCAGGACGCGGTGCCCTGCGCAGACCCCGGCGTGGTGGGGGCGGCCGTCGGCCAGTTTCCCGCCCTGTACCTGCCTGGCCTGGAGTTCCCGGGCGTGGCCCCCGGTTGCCCCGGCAGCGCAGGCCTGCAGGGCCTGGGCCCCACGCTGGGCCCCCAGCCCCCGCACTTCCCGCCGCGGGGCTTCCGTCCCAGCAGCCCGCACCCGGCCGTCTTCCCGCGGTACCGGCCCAGCCCAGGGGTGCGGTACCCCTACCAGCCGCCGCCCCCGCCTTCCTACCACCACTGCCCGCGGGCCCCGTACTACCCGTGTCCTCAGGGCTTCCCCGAGTGGCAGGGGCCGCTCCCAGCCCCCGGGAGCCCGGGCGGGCCCCCTCCCGGCCAGCCGCCCCCTCCCGGGCCCCTCTTCCCGGACAAGGGCGCCATGGTCGCCCTGCAAGGCTGCGAGAGCCTGAGCGCTGCCTTAACGCCGCCCGCCCACGCGGACACGCGGACCCCCAGGGCGGCCGAGGGGCAGGAGCCGGGCGCCGACGCGGAGCGGCTGGGGGGCGCCCTCGAGAGGCCCGAGAGCCCCAAGGAGTTCCTGGACCTGGACAGTCACAACGCCGCCGCCAGGCACCAGGGCGCCCTGCCGCCCAGCGAGTGTCTCTACGGGGCGCCCCCGCCCCCGCCCGCCTCCGGGATGGGCTTCCCGACCCCCCCCTTCCCGCCGCCCCGGGGGGTGCTGCCAGCGAGGCCCCCCTACGCCGCCCCCAGGCCCGCCGGCCCCTTCCAGCCCCCGGCCTTCGCCTGCGCCCAGCCCAACGGCCTCCCGCCCGAGGGCCCCGCCTTCCGCTGCCCCGAGGACGGCTTGGGCGCCTTCCCGGCCTTGACGATGGAGCCCGTGGGCCCGGCGGCGGCCGCCAGGGGCCCCTTCCAGGACGTGTTCAGACCCGCAGGGTAAGCGCGCGTCCGGCTCCTCCCCACCCCCCACCCGAGACAGATGCTCGTTCCAAGTGGGGAAGTGGCCTCGGGAACCTCTGGTCCCCTGAGCACGGGGTGGGGGTGGGGTGGGGGGACGGGGGTTCACGGAAGCGTGTCGACCTTGAAGGTTGACCTTGTCCCTGGCGTTTCCCACGAGAGTGGGGCTGGCCGGCTCCGTGCGGAACCAGAGGTGCAGACGGGGCCCCCCGCTTTCTGAGCCGCGTCCTCCCACCGCGCAGAGGCCACGTGCGGGCGTCCTCGGGCCCCTGAGCGTGGGGGCCCCTCCTCCAGCCAGGTCCCCGCCCGCGTCTGCATCTGCTCCCCTGTGACCTTCTGCCAGTTTGCTCCCCCTCTGCGGGTTGGTGCTTCTGTTTCTCCCCCTTTTCCCTGAACCGCCAGCCAGTGACCTGCAGGCCAGCGACCCTGGTCCCCTGGCCGCAGCGGGCGCTGGGGGGCGGCCGAGCCGCAGACTGGGGTCCCCGGGGTTCTGAGCCCTCGTAGCTGTGCTGCGTGTTTAACAACTCACCCTCCCGTCAAGGCCCGTGGAGTCGCGTGGGCCCCGTGGGCTGCCTGCCGCTGTCTCCCTCTCTCTCGGGTCCGCGCTGGGCGCTGCCCCCCAACCCCACCCCCATTCCCTCCTGTCGGGGCTGAGCCCAGGCGTGTGCGGGCGCCCCGCCTGGCTGCGGGGGGCGGCGTCTGCCGGACACCCCGATTCACGCCTCCTCCCTGCGACCCTCACGGTGCCCTTCTTGGCTGCAGCGAGCAGAGGCGCCCCCTGCAGCCGCCGCCCTCCTTCCCGAAGACCCCGGCCCCGGCCGCCCTGCGGGAAGAGCTGCCGCCCCACAAGCTCCCAACGCTCCCCCTCGACCAGGTAGGGCGCCCGGGACCCTCGCACGCGACCGCAGGGGGCAGCGAGCATGGGGACCCCTCACCCCCGGCACCCCAGCCCCCGTGTCTCTCTGGAAGCCGTGGTGTCCTGGTGGGTGGCGCTCGCAGTCCTGCGGGCCAGGGGTCCCACGGCCGCCGTGTGGGGTTGTTTGCACTTGATTCTCCCGACCGGCTGGGCATTTATCCTGATGCCTCTTCTCCAGCCGCGTTCTGGATTCTCTACGGGCTGGGTGACCCGGTTCTCCGTCCTGGTCGCCGCCTCTGAGGGCACCTGCGTGGGGCCCCTTCCCTCCGCTCGGCCCCGGGGCCCCTGCACCCGGCAGCCCCGGCCCTGGGCGGGGTCCCGCGGGAACACGGTGCAGCCCTTCCAGGTGGAAGGACCCTCTCTTGGGCATATTTTGGGGACCTGGCTTGCAACCTGGTCACGTGCCCTGGCTGGGGATCGAACCAGCGACCTTTGGGTTCGCAGGCCGGCGCCTTGTCCACTGAGCCACCAGCCAGGACCCACATTTAATCGTATTTCAACAGTGAGCACGAATGTGGACTTTGTTTACATCTCCTCCGTTTCTTGTTTTGCGTCCCCAGAGCTAGTCCGAGGAGGGAGGCTGCCTGTGAAGACCGGAACAGGGGCCCTGGGGGCCAGGCCCCCGTCTTTGCTCCACGCCACGGCCCCGGAAGCACACGCCTTGGACACGCGCTGCGGCCGGCAGGGCCTCGACGGTCGGGAGCGAATGAACTGGAACTGGTGGCGGATTTTCCAAGTCCGGGGACTGTTGTTCAGGGGGGGGTCCGCCCGGGAGGGGGGTGCGGTCCGGGCGGAGGTGTCGTGGACGTTGGTGTGCAGCTGCTCAGGGTCACGGTGGGGAGGGGCGACTTGTAGTGTCCGTGTGTTTGGAGCTGGGTCCAGTTTACAGAGTTTTCATGTTGCCTTTTTAAAGCTAATTTTTGTTGGTGGTGAATGTATTGTACATAAGGGGGGGCAGTGGCGTCCTGGGGGACACACGGCCCGGGGGTCTCACCTGTTTACAATCACGTCGCACTGAAGCTGGGGGCCGGGCGGGCTGGGAAGGCTCTGACCACGGCACGTTTTCCTCGGTGTCTGGCCGTCCTCAGCGGTAGAGGCCTTGCTTCCCGTCGGCCCCGAACGTCCCCTGCCCTCTGTGGGGTTTGGGGGCTCCCCGCCCCCGGAATCCTCTGCCTGGCAGGCCGGCCGCAGCTTCCCGGCACGAATCGCGTTGGTGGGAGCGGGTACTCAGGTCTGTACGTGTCGGGCTCGAGGAGGGACGTGTGTCCTGCGGGTTGACAGGTCGCGCGTGGGGGCACCTGGGCGTACGTCGTGGTTCATCCTGCGTGAGGCGGGGCGGGTGGGAGTGGCCGTCCGACCAGGTCCGGGACCCCCGGCTGGGTGGCTGGCGATGGAGCCACCATCGCTGCCTGATGGCAGCTGAGGAGCGAATGACACTGGATCCTCCCTGTGGCATCTGTACTTGACCTTGCCCGGGGTGGAGACCCCACGGACGAGGGGAACCGCGTGGCCACAGCCTTCGGAGCCTTCGGGACGGGGCTTGTCACCCTCGGGTGTTGGGGCTGAGATCACACGCTGGTCGAGGGGGGGCCGGGGCGGCGCGCATGGCGGCCGGACCACAGGCAGCTGCCAGGTTGACCCTGCACCCGGCCTGTGACCCCGGCCTTTGGTTCGGGTGCCAGGATGACCCTGCACCTGACCTGTGACCCTGGCCAGGGCAGGGGCGTGGAGGCCGATTCCCTGTCGGGAAGGGGTGACCTGGTCCCGGGGGAGGAGGCAGCACCCTTCCTGCAGGAAGATCTAGGGGGACCCCGTGCCCACTGGGCCTGCTGCTGCGTGTGAGTGAAAGTGAGAAGGAAAAGCCAGCGGCTCCGGCCTGGAGCCTCCGGTGCTGATGCCTCTGCCCCTCCCGGGCAGGAGCACCCCGACCTCGGGACCTCGTCCCCAGGGGCTGGTACTCAGGTTCCTTTGTGTGGACCCCCAGGGCGGGCAGCGGGGACCCTTTTCCTCTTCCAGCCCCTAACCCCTGTTAGAAGCTGTGAACAACCTAGGGAAAAACGAGTGATTTCTTCTCTCCTTAATCCCCACTCCTGGTAGGTAGGGAGGCGGGGCTAGGGGAGGAAATAGGAAGCTGAACTACTGTATTACCTCCTGACACTGTGAACAGGGCAGCTGGAGAGAGGTCGCCTTGCTGCGTCTCTTGCGCGAACCGGCCGTGGGGTCAGGGACCCGGCTCCGTCGCCCCGGGGCTTCCTGGGCGGCCACCACCTCTGCCTCCGTCCCCCCGGGGCTTCCTGGGCGGCCACCACCTCTGCCTCCGTCCCCCCCGGGCTCCCTGGGCGGCCACCACCTCTGCCTCCGTCCCCCCGGGGCTTCCTGGGCGGCCACCACCTCTGCCGGGCGGGTCGCTGTCCCGTTAGCGCAGCTGGCGGCTGCGGGTCGGACGGTCGCGAGGCAGCTCTGAGCCCCGGCCCGGAGGGGCCGCCGGGCTCTGGGGACGGGGGTCTCCCCGCCTGACCTCACTGACCACAGTTGTCACCAGGCCGGCAGCCCTTCCCCAGGGCCCGGGAGAAAGGAAAGAACCAGCGTTTGCTGAGGTTCCCAGTCGGGTGGTTCCCCGCAGGCGGCTGGGAAGGGAGCTGCTGGGTGCGTGTCTTCAGGGAACAAGGACAGAGACTCGGCTCCTCGGTCGTGCGGCCCGTCTGCCCTTGACCCCGGCGCGGGCTGCCGCCTTCTGCCGGGTGGGGCGGCCTGTCCCGAGGTGCCGGTGCCCACGCGGACGCCGTGATGGGAGGCCTGTCGGCCTGTCCGCCTGTCCGTCTGTGCGCCCGGCTGCTGGGCAGGCGCCTGTCCGCAGGGCCGTGGTGTCGGGGACGCGCTCCATCCGTCCCTGAGGCTGGACTGTTCTCTTGTTTTCTCAAACGGACGTTCAGGTCTGTGAACCATGTCCTCCTCCGGGACCTAGTTCGAAAGTCCCCAGGAGCTTCACCTGCAGCCTCCAGGCCGGACGTCACACGGTGTCACGTCCTGGCCATGCTCAGGGGACGCGGGAGGAAATGAAAGGCCCCAGGTGACCTAGCGCAGCTGCTGCCTGGTGCCCGTGGCTCAGGTCACCGCCAGGCTGTGGGCTGCAGGGGGGGCGCTGGGGGGCTCTGGGGCTGGGTCCTGGCCCCTGCCACCCCCTCCTAGGGGGTTGGACTGACCGTGGCCACGGCTTGTCCTGCCCCCACCCCCGGGTGCGGTGGGGCCTGGGTGGACACCTCTGCGTCCCGGCTCCCAGGTGAGGCCTCAGGAGCGGGGCCCCCGGCGGGCGTTGGTCCCTCTTGGCCTGGTGTGGCCGTTGCTGACACATCTCTGGGGACGCTGCGTCCTGGCCCGTGTCCTGTTCTGCCCAAGAGGCCGCACCGGCCCTTGCGTGGAAATGCCTTCCAACCAGCTCACCGTCCCGTGGGGGTGGAACCGGGCGTGGATGTTAAGTTGTGGAAAGGCCGGGCCCCCGTGAGACCCCCTCCCCTGGCCGGGCTCCACGCGCGCCGCCTGCCTTGCGGTCGGGCTCAGGGACCCCACGCCTGCTGCGGGGCCGTGGCTCCGCCCTGGCCAGTGCTGGAAAGGGGGATGCTATTTATTTTTATATTGTGTATATTTTGTGTGGTCTGCTGATCCCCCGTGTCACCGAGAGCCAATACTTACCTCAATGGCTAGTTCCATACCGTGTGCTGGATAATTTTTTTGGAAGAACTTTTTAAAAAGCTTTTTGATCCGTGGAGGTCTGTAGATTTATTTCCGTATGAACTGGTTATTTTGTATAAAGTACATTCTTAAAATAGCACGTCTCCGACGCGTGTGAGTTGTGTGTCTGTGTCCCTTTCATCATCGGGGTGAATGCCCAGCAGGACCAAGGCTCAGCCGGGTCCCCAGGGGTGTCACCCAGAAAGTGCCACCCGGTCGAGCCCCACGGAGCCCACGCGTGGTGTTGGAGGGCGGTGGGTGCAGGTTCCCCGCAGGGACCGCGGCGTGTGCCCCGGAGAACTGCCGACGGAAATGAACGGTTCTGCTGGCCCACGCGTGCCCTGCTGCTGACACGCAGAGCAGCTGCTGACACGCATCCGCGCCCCAGCCGCCCCCACGCTCCCGGCCCCGGGGCCCGTCTGAAACACGCCTGCGACACGCTAGGTCTGACCTCCCGGGATTCGGGGTGTCCAAGGGGCAAGGTGAGCGGACAGCACAGCCGATGGGGGGCGAGGGGGCTGGGACACCGCCTGGCGCTGCAGCCTGCGCCCTCCCACCCGGGTCGCCCCGTGAGCTCCCTGGGGAAGCCCCTCCTGTGACGTCAGCTTCCTGCCCGCAGCCTGGCTTTGGCCGTTGCAGCCAGTGGAAGGGTTGGGTGTTTGCAGGGGGATGGAGCTGTTTGCACAGCCACCTGGGTGCTGCCCGACGGACCTGCTTGGGACCAGAGCAAAGTGGCTTCCGCTGCTCAGCGCGGGTTCCAAGCCGGGGCGTCAGGGAGCCGCCCTCCCCCCGAGTTCCCCGCAGAGGTGACTGGCCTGCCGTCCAGCTCCTGGTCAGGAGGTGTTGGCCCTCGGCCCGCAGGTCACCACCCTGCGCCTCCCCCACGCGGTGCCCCGCGCGGCAGCCGGGCCCCTGGAGGCGGCGCCGGGCTCGTTCTGGACCTCTGAGCACGCGGTGGGGCTCCCTCCAGCCACGGCCCGTCCAGCGGCTCCACGGGCTGGAACCGAGCCCGGGAGGCGCAGGAGCCACGTTCTGGCTGTTGCGCTGAAGACCCGCCTCTCGGCCCCTGCGACCCGGCCGGGGCTCGCACCTCACGCCCCGTTCTGGCCGGTCCAGCCCCTACGCGGCGGGTCGGCTCCCCGCCAGCTGGGCCAGCCTGGGGGGCGCCCGCTGGGTCAGGTCGGCGCCGGCCCGGGGGTGCAGGTGGACCGACGCACAGTGTCTCAGCCCCGGCCGTGCCTCGCGCTCCGACACGTCACATCTGGCGTCCTCTGCGCGGCCTTCGTGATCCGTGATGGAGGGAACAAGGGACACGTGTTCCGTGTTCGAGCCCCGTCCTCGGCTCAAGTCAGAGTCGGGAGACGCCCCCTCCCTGCCCGTCAGCGGCCAGAGGGGCAGGTGCACCCGCGGGTGGCCAGGCTGCCGCCCCCTGAGCCCTTGTTCCCACCTGTTTCTCTTCCGCCACCCCGTGTCCTCTCCTCACGCTCAGGTGACGATCGTGCGGGTCACCCGGCCTCCAGCGACGCGCTGCCCCCCTGCCCCCCAAGGCTAAAGGGGACATTTCCCAGGAGCTGGAGTTTGTGGGGGGAGCCTGGCGTGTCCCCCAAATTCAGTCTGGTGTCACGTGGGCTCGTGGGAAGCAGTGCCCCCTGTTGGGGGGACAGATGCAGGCCCTGCTCTGCGGTCCAGCCCTGCTGTCGTCACACACGCTCCGGTGACGCTGGCGTGGGACCAGCCCCAGTGCCACCCCGTCCGAGGGGCCCTGGTCACAGCCCAGCCCCCTGCTCACAGGCTGCAGGAAGCTCAGCGGCACCCCCAGGCCTACGAGGATCCAGGTCGCGCACGGCGCAGGGTCGTCGGGGAGGCTGCAGGACAGGGGAGCCCCTGGCCCCCGCGTGACGCCCAGCTCCTCCCGCACCGTCTCTGGGGCCGTTGTGGGCCGTGTGCGTCTGAACCCAGCGGGGCTGCGGCTCCAGCGTCCTGCTCGCTCCCGCAGGGGGGCCTCGCAGTCCACGCCCGGCGGCGTCCGCAGCTGCCCTTCCCCGCGCACAGGCCGTGAGGACCGTCGCCTTTGCCGCCCCGACTCAGCGGCCAGGAGCACCCGGCCCCCCGGGCAGCCCCCGCGGCCCTGCGGCCGGGACGGGTGTCGCTGCTCAGCCGGAAAGACACCGACCGGTGGAGCAGGTGGCCTCGCTGGTCACCGGGCGCTGCCACTCGACCCTGAGACACTCGGACACGCAGCCTTGGCCGGGTGACGGGCCCTACTGTCCACCCAGTGCGGCCTCCACCTCGTCCCCTGCCAGGGCCGTTTCCCTGCGAGGCCAGACCGGTTGCCCCGGGCAGCTGGGTTTCCACGTTCCCCCTGGAGAGACGGAAGAGAGGGCGCCCGGGAACGAACTGCAGCGGGAAGGGGAGCGGCTGGCGGCCTTGCATTGATCTGCTTGCTCCCCGACCTCCCCGACCTCCTGCCATCGAGCGGGAGGGGCAGTCCTATCCCCCCACCCCCGCACGCTGCCTGGAGCGTCAGCCTTGAACTTTTGTCCTGGTCACACCAGCCATGAATCAGCAGCCACCGGGGAGAGGACGGCCACCTGCGCTGACTCTGGGGTTTCTGGGGGCGAGAAGGGGGGTCTCGGAGAGGCCGCCCTTGTAAACCAGCCCCCGCCCGGCACAGCAGTGACCTCGGGTCCTGAGCCCAGGTGAGTGACGGTTGACAGGAAGCTCAGCGTTGACGGAAAAGACCCCCAACCAGCGAACACACTGGGAAGCAAGGTGGGGACAGCGGCCGCCCGACTGGGCCACCCCTGGGCCAGGAAACAGCTGCTGGAGGGACAGGCCGGGTGCCTGGCCTGTGACCCCTGGTGGGGCCTGCGGGAAGGGCCCCCCTTTGAGCCCCGACTGTAACGTCTGCGGAGGGAGCCGCCGGGGCCCCAGTGCAGCCCTGAGCCGCCTCGCAGGTCCCTGGGGCAGCGCGGGTCACACTGACACGGGCTTTGGGGTCCCGGGAACCAACTCTGAGTGAGAACGCGGGGACCTGGGGGGAGCCTGGAGGACAGTGGGGGTGGAGGGAGGCGCGGCCGCTGGGGAGCCGTCCTGACGTGGGGCGCAGGGCTGCCGAGCACCCAAGGCAGCAAGTGCTTCACCAGCAGGCAGGCCGGGCCACCCGGCCTTGCTCCAGAGCAGATTTGAGGGAGCCGGGCCCACGGCCGGGGGAGGCGTGTGGCAGGGCACCCCGTGACCCCGTGGCCTCGTGGCCCCGTGGCCAGTGGCGGGAGGGGCAGGACTTCTCTCCCAGTGCGTCCTGGACCCCAGTTCCGGGAGGTCCCTGCAGGTCAGAAAACATTTCAGGAGCCGAGAAGTAGCTTCCGGGCGTGTGATGGGAGCTCCTGGGCACCGAGGGTTCCGAACCCGCCGCCCTCCAGCCCGTCACTCGGCCTCTCCCCCTGGTCTCGGTCCCGAAGTCCCCCGGGGGCGGCGAGGGCAGGCGCAGGGGGTGGCACAGCCTTCTCGCACGGTGGCGCCTGTCCTGTCGCAGCTGCAGGGAAGCGCCGGCCGCCGCTGCCCAGACCCTGCTCCTCCCGCCTGCTGGCCAGGGGTCGGCCGCGCCTGCCTGAGCAGCGACCCTGTGTCCCCGGACCGGAGTCCGTCCCCCGACCCCTGCAGGATGTCCAAACAGGATTTGAGGTAAAATCCGGCGGAGAACAGCCCTCGTCTCGGGGGGCTGGTTCGGTTCCCAGGCCGGGTGCCCCCTCGGGGGCGCGCGAGAGGCAGCCACGCACGGATTTCTCCCTCCCCCTCGCTCTAAAGTAGTTGTTGAAAATAACGTGAAAGGCGTCCTCACGTGAGGATTTTTAAACACATTGAAGTACAGTCTGTAGCTGCACCGCCTCTCAGGCTGCCAGTTTCCAGGGCATCACCGGCTTGACCACCTCCAGGTAATCGCCTCCCGGTTTTCCGCGCACCCGCCTCTGGCCGGAAAGAGGGGGTGTTGCTGGGCTCCCCGGAGTGACCGGTCGGGGAAGATCTTCCTGTTTTCAGACTCGCAAGTCCCACCTCGTAAAGTGAGGCTTGACGTCTGACCAGAAGCACCTGCGGATCATGAACCCCGGTTCTCACCAGCCGTTGTTGGGGGACACGGTCCCCTCCGACGGGCGGTGTCCCCCAGTTCCGGGGACAACCTGAGCCCGAACCTCAGCGTGCTTGACTAGCGTCCACGTGGCCCTGGGGCGGCCACGGCTCTGGGGAGGGGGCTCAGGCGCAGCCCTCCCAGGGGTCCCGAGTCGTGGCCGTAGGAACACGTGCCCGGGCCCCTCGCTCACCCTGTGTCCCCTCCCTCCGTGACCCAGCATCGCAGCCAAACTCATCAATGGAGGCGTGGCGGGGCTCGTGGGGGTGACCTGCGTGTTCCCCATCGACTTGGCCAAGACTCGGCTTCAGAACCAGCACGGAGCGGACACGTACAAAGGGCTGTAGGTGCCAGCGGGGCGGGTGGGGAGGGGCCCCCTCGGGTCCCTGCCTCTCGCACGTGCGCGTCCACGGGTGAGCCCAGCAGGGCGGGGGCCTGCCGGCAGCTCCGTCCACAGTAACGTCCTCTCCGGCCTCTGCCCCCAGGACAGACTGCCTGACGAAGACAGCCCGGGCGGAGGGCTTCCTGGGCATGTACCGAGGTGGGTGCTCAGGGTCCTGGGAGGACAAGGGGACCGGGGCAACGGGCGCCTCTCTGCCCGGGGACCCCCTGGGATGGTCCCAGCTACCCGAGGGGGGGTCTCGGGGATGCTGAGGGCGCCACCGAGGAGCCCCTGAGCCCCCAAACCCACTCCCCCCGGCCCTACCTCAGGGGCGACCAGCAAAAGGGAGGGGAACCTGGCAGGGGGGGCAGGAGGGCGCCCGGGTGGCTCTCCCCGAGGTGTCCCGATAAGACGGGGGGACAAGCCCTCCCTGGCCCCCACCCCCTAGAAACCAGCTCTCAGCAGAGGTGGTCAGGCTGGGCGCACAGGGCACAGGCGCTGCCCGGGCCCCGGACGCCCACCACCCTCCTCCGCTCCGTCCAGGTGCCGCCGTGAACCTCACGCTGGTCACCCCCGAGAAGGCCCTGAAGCTGGCGGCTAATGACTTCCTCCGGCAGCTGCTCCTGGAGGAGGGGTACGGCCACCTCGGTACCGTCTGCGGGGACGCGGGCGGCGGGGGCAGCAGCGGACGGACAGCGAGCTGCCGGGGTTGGGGCGTTGTGGACACGGCGTGGCCGGGTGGGTGGAAGAGCGGCCGTCACGAACGTGGGTGATAAATACATCAGGTCGCCGATGAGTGTTTTCTGATCCTCACGGAGGCCGTTGCACCTCTGATTTGAGAGGGTTTCGGTTTGGAGATGCCGCGGACGAACCTCGTGGCCCGGGTTGAAGGTCTGTAACGTAGTCACTCGACACGTGAGGAAGCTGCTGTCTGTCCCCCTGGCACGGTTGCAGGGATGGTTTTCCTTTCCTGGCGATGAGGCCTTTCCGGGACCTGTTCCAACTTTCAGGTCTGAACGCGGCGCCCTCACCACGAACGCCGTGTCCTCGGTCGCTGCTGATGGTCCGGCCCTTGGGACCACCTTCGCCGCGTTCCCCTCCCCCCGCCCTGGCAACCACACATCTGATCTCTGTCTCCACGACTCTGTGGCCACGTCTTGGCTGTTGTGAATGCAGGGATGGTGTTCCCGTTGGGTAAATACCCAGAGCTGGAATTGCTGGCTCACAGGGTACCACTGGAATTTTTTTTTAAGAGTAATTTCTTTGTAGGATTTTACTTATTTTTAGAGAGAGGGGCAGAGAGGGAGAAAGAGGAAGATAAGCATCCATGTGTGGTCGCCTCTCACACGCCCCGCACTGGGCACCCGGCCCGCAACCCAGGCACGTGCCCTGCCCGGGAATCGAACCAGCGACCCTTCTGGTCCTCAGGCCGGCGCTCAGTCCTCCCCAGCCAGGCCTGGTTGTTATCCTGACAGGTGTGAGGCCGTGTCTCACTGTGGTTTTAATTCGCGTTTCTCTGATGGTTCGCGAGGTTAAGTATTGCTTCCTGGGCACCTGAATATCTTCTTTGGAAAAATACCCATTTAGGTCCTTTGCTCATTGTCAATCGGGATTATTTGTTTGTCTTGCTTTTGGCTGTTTTTCCACGGAGTTGCTTCAGTTCTTCATACGTTTCAGACGTTCGCTCCTTTCCGATGCAGGGTTAGCAGATCCGTTCACGGGGCTGCCTGTTCATTCGCTGGGGTTTCCTTTGCTGGGCAGGCTTGTAGTCCCGTGTTGCCTGCTGGTCGGTCCATTTTTGCCCCTGTGGCCCCTGCTTCAGGTGACCAGTGTCAGGAGCTGCGTCCCGTCTCGCCCTCGGGTGAGGATTTCGGATCTTGAGTCTCGGGTCCGTTTCTGAGTCATTTTCCAGGAGGGCTCACACGTGCTCTTGGACACACGCGCCCCGTTTCCAGGACCAGGGAGGGAGGGAGACAATGGTCCAGGGAGTTCTTGGCCCCTGGTCAGGCGTTGGCTGGGGCTCCACGCAGGGGTCCCTGTCTGGGCTGTCAGGCCCACTTCATGGGCCTGGAGTCTTTTTTTCATGCTGGTGCGGTTTTCAGAGTGGACCCCAAACGCTTGCTCCTTCCCTGTGGGCCTCCCGTGGCCGTGGTGATGTGGCTAAGGGATCAGGAACCGATTTCTGCGGAGGCTCATTTCACCGCCGGGACCGGTGTCCCCGCCTGCGTGGGTGGGCACTGCCTCCCACAGCCTCTCACGCAGCGCCCCGTCTTCAGGGGGACAGCGCGGTGAGGGGCGCCGCGCGCCAGGGCCAGGGGCTCCGCGGGATGGAGGCTCTTGACCCCATACGCCCCCCACCCCCTGCAGGTCCCCGCAGAACCTGAAGATGGAGATGCTCGCGGGCTGCGGCGCCGGGATGTGCCAGGTGGTGGTCACCTGCCCTATGGAAATGCTGAAGATTCAGCTGCAGGACGCTGGGCGCCTGGGTGAGGCTGGTCCCCACGGCCCCCCGGCTGCCCGACCCCATCCACCCTCTCAGCCAGCAGGTGTCTCGGAAACTTGGACAGAAGCAGCCGGGCCCTGGGCGAACAGGCTGCGTCAGAAGGCGTTGGGGCCGCCGCCCTGCTGGGTGGGCAGTGGGGGCGGGAGGCAGCTTCGCCCGCAGGCCGGGCACCTGCACAGCCCCTGAGCCACCGAGTCGGGAAAGTCAGCGCTCAGGGCCCGGAACCCCGCGTCCCGAGTCGGACGCAGCAGAGCTGAAGCGCGTCCAGAAGCCGTCCTCCCACCCTGCGCATCCGTGTTTAACGCGTGCCTTTTCCATCGTTCCTTTCCGATTTTATTATTTTTAGAGAGACGGGGAGGGAGGGAGGAAGAGGGGGAGAGAGACATCCATGTGCGGTTGCCTCTTGCCTGGCCTGCACCCCAGGCCTGTGCCCTGGCGGGGGATCGAACCAGCGACGCCGTGGTTCTCAGGCTGGTGCTCCGTCCCCCGCACCCAGGGCGGACGGATCGTACCCTGAGCCCTGAGCTGCGAGAGGGCGCAGGGCGCAGAGGACCTGTTCACCCCGCCTTGCAGCGCTGGCTGGAGGGGCCCCGCGGAGGTCTGGAGAGCCGGTTTTTCAACAAACAAAACCAATTTGCTGCGTCACACCTGAGGCCAAAGACACACAGGGTCCCCGCAGCCTAAACAGCCTGTGGGATGAAATGCGACCAGGTCCGGGCAGGTCGGAGCTGGAGGGAGGTGCTGCCGCGCCCCCCGTGGGGTTAGAGGCCGACCCCGCAGGTTTCCTCCGAGCCAGCCGCCCATGACCTGGAAGGAGGACCCTCTTCAGGCCCAGCAGGCCTGGCCCCTGGTGCAGGAAGCAGCAGCGATGCTAACGTGTCCCTTCCCTTTCAGCGGCCCACCCGCAGGGTCCTGCCCCGGCCCCGTCCTCCACCCCGGCCACCGGCAAGCGGCCCTCCGCGTCCCTCATCGCCCTGGAGCTGCTCCGCACCCAGGGCCTGGCCGGTCTCTACAAGGGCCTGGGGGCCACCATCCTCAGGTGAGGTTTCCTTCCCAAACCTGGCGCAGCAGGGGCCCCGAGGGACCAGGGAGAGGGAGCCGAGGTCCCCGGGGTGGGGGCCCCGAGCTCCGTGTTCTTCCGGGGGAATCAGCCGCGCTGCGCCGGGCGGCACCGGGAGGACTGCTCTCGGGCCCTTGTCCGGCGACCAGGCCCAGGGACGATGGGGCGACCTGGGCCCCGGGCACCTGGAACGTCCTGGGCACAAAAGGACTGGATCACCCACAAGGAGATGAGGGCACCCGCCCCCTCATTTCCCTTTGCTCTGTGGCCAGACACCTTCCAGTTCGTCGGTGTGTCCTGGCCAGGGGTCAATTTTCATTCCTTTCACCTTCCTGCCACCTTGTCCCCATCTCTGAACCTGCAGCTGCTGTGAGGGCTGAGAGAGGGGCTGGGATGGGGGTGACCCCTCCACTGTCACCCCGCGTTGTCCCGGGGTGTCTGGGCAGGAGCACGGAACCGTGGGCTTGTCCCTGGCCGTCTGTCGCCGGGCATAGCGGGCAGAGCGCAGAGCGGCTGCGGCTCCAGGCCCCTCCTTCCTCCCGCAGGGACATTCCCTTCTCCGTCCTCTACTTCCCGCTGTTCGCCCACCTCAACGGCCTCGGCATTAGTGAGCCCGCGGGGAAGGCTTCCTTCGCCCACTCCTTCCTGTCGGGGTGCGTGGCCGGCTCCGTAGCGGCTGTGGCTGTGACACCCCTGGACGGTAGGCACCGGGGGCGCAGGGGCTGCAGGGCTGGTGGGAGCCCGTCGGGGTTCTGCATGGGCCCGGCCGCCACACGCAGCCCCCCTGGAGCTCTGGGTCAGGCCCCCCGGGGCACGGGCTCCACGGAGACCACGCTTTCCCGTCACCAGCTGGGCCCCTTGGTCCCTGGTGCTGCTGCTGCTGCTGGGCGTCCCCAGGACGCAGGTCACCAGTGTGGCGGCCGCTGTGTGGCAGGAGCCTCGGGGTCCGTCCCCCGGGTGGGGCTGAGAGGAGCCCCGCCGCTCCGTGTTGGGGGGACACTGAACGTGAGGGGGCCCCTGCTTACTGTAACCTTTGCTGCAGTTTTGAAAACTCGGATCCAAACCCTGCAGAGAGGCCGGGGTGAGGACGGCTACCGGGGCATCGCGGACTGTGCCAGGTGAGTCCCGAGGCCGCTGCCCGGCGCTGCCACGTGCCACCCACGCCCGGGCTAGCAGGGTCGTCCCCCACCTCCCGACCACAGCAGGGCCCACAGGGCTCCCCCACCTTCGTCTCCCCGAGTCCCACAAACGCCGCCGAGCACCACGGCCGCACCAGCTGCTGAGACAACCCAGGCCCGTCCCGGAGCAGCTCCTGTGCTGGGGCCAGGCTGCCCCCCAGGGGACACCGGCCGGGAGACACCGGGGTGGGGCCCCCACGCTGCGGGCTGCCGTCTCACCGGCTCCTCCTCCCGCAGGAAACTCTGGACGCAGGAGGGACCCTCGGCCTTCCTGAAGGGCGCTGGCTGCCGGGCGCTGGTCATCGCCCCCCTCTTCGGCATCGCCCAGGGCGTCTACTTCCTCGGCATCGGGGAGCGGGTCCTCGGGTGCTTTTCCTAGACCGCGCCCAGCGCCCTCGCCTCAGCCCGGCCCCGCAGGCAGCTGGCTGCCCCCCCGCACCCGCCGGCCAGGCTGGGGCAGCACCTGGTGTCACAGGACCTGGACAGACAGGACGTGAGCGCTGCCTGTGCACCCCCCTCCCAGCCACACTCAGGTGCGCGTCAGTTGGAGGGTTGTTTGTTCTCTGAATAGACGATGGGTGGGGAGTCCTGGTGCCCACCCAGGAGGAGTCAAGGTCAAGGGCACCCGCTGGGAACCAGGTGAAGCCCCTCTACCTGTGGGACTGAGACTGGGCAGCAGGGCGGCCACCCCAGGAGGCTGGACTCCCCCGTGGACAGACCTGCCGCGGGCAGAGTGGACAGGCTGCAGCGAGCCGCTGGTCACCCACCCTTCGGCGTCCATTTCAAAACCAAACGGCAAAGACAACGGAAGGAAGTGTTAGGGTCTAGCACAGTGGCCCTGTCCCCCCAACCCATTACTTGTCTTTTCTGATTCTGCCAGTCAGTGACTTGTTCCCCAATAAAGCTGTTGGCCCCGCAGCCGGCAGGTATCCGGGACCAGCTGCTTGCGTGTGGCGTGTGGTGTGTGGTGAAAGCCAGGGGCTTGCAGAAATGAGCAGAAGGCCCAGCAGACTCGGGGCTCATGGTTTCCACCCGGCACACACGCGTGGGAGGGTCCTTTCTCCAGCAGCCCCCGGACAACCCCACCCTCTTAACCCGCAAACACGTCTGGGTAACAAATTACGACACCCATGTGCACTTTAATAAATAGAGCCTCGTGGCTTGGGCTTCACATGCGTGTGCGGGCCAGGCGCCCGTCTGGGCCCGCAGGTCAGGCCTCAGAGTGGCACCCGCACGCTACCCCAGAACAGAAGCAGAGGGGACAGGGGATGTGTGGCCTGCGAACTGGTCCTTCAGATGCCAGGTGGGTCCCAGCCACGGTGACAGACTCCGCTGTTCACAGCCAGGCGAAGGCAGCAGCGCAGGGGACATGCACACAGAACACGCAACAGGACAGCAGGGAGGAAGCCACGGTTCTTGTTTCAAGACCAGACACGTCTGCCCCGCCGCGGGCTTAGTCCAGGAACTTCCTGTTGGCGTTTGCACCAAACAAGGCCCCGCGCACTTCCGGCATCATCTGCGAGAAGGAACATCGTTAACGAAGAAGCAGTCGACTGGAAACCTGGCGAGAACGACACGTTCAAAGAAATTCACTGCACTCATTGGGCGATGCTGACCCTGACTTCCCACATGCTCTCGGAGTCCGGCTGTGCCACGTCACGTCCTGTCGTGGCTCAGCACCCCGAGTCCCGTCTGTCCCCGTTTGTGAAGAACCACACGCCACAACCACCAGTGGTCATGATCCGCCCCGGCTGGGAAGGGGCCACGGAGCTAAGTGCATGGGTCTCTCCCTGACCGGCCGCACGTCGGGACATAAGCCAAACCGCCTCAGCCGGACGAAGGAAAAACACGCAGGAGCGACGGGGTTCCCGTCTGAGGCTCCTGCTGGATCATGTGCAGGGGAACAGCTGCGTTTACTCGTCCCAACCCGGGGTCACCACGACCCGCAGGCGCTGCTGGTGACGCTGCCCTCAACACCCCTTGTGGTGCCGGGAAAACCTGAGGGTCCCACCCGCCCTTCTGAGGCTGCACGAGGAGCCTCGAGCCGCACACGTGGTCACGGGCAACTGGGCGACGGCAACCGAGTGCAACTGCGAATTTTGTGTAATTAAAATAACCATCCGTAGCGAATGGCCGTGGTCAGGTGCCCGGCACTTGGAAACCACCTTTTCCTGCGTTTACTTGGGCAAATGGGGGCCCTATGGCCACACCCCAGCTTCCCTGCAGAACGAGGAACTTCCGCCAACACCTCCACACGTACCAACTACACAACGAAAACCCCGGAACGCAAACCCGGGTTCTGGCCCCCCCCCCAACGCTATCGTCTGTCAGCGCCACCCAACGACTGACTGCGCCTTCTCCCAACTGCGACCCCCTGGGCAGAGGCCAGCGTTGGGCCCAGTGGCCAGTGAGCCGCACCAACCTGCTGGGCGATGAGGTCCAGCCGGCTCTCCAGGGTGTTGGAAACCTTTATTTTACGGTCGCCGCTGTAGATCTCCACCCCGCCAGCACTGGGGAGAACAGAAAGACCCCGGTTATGGGTCTGGGAGACACACACTCGGCACAGTGACCGGAATCCCTTGGAGGAAGAGCTTTCAGGTCCAGGTGCCCACGAACTTCACGGGACCAGGCAGCGTTAGCTTGGGGCGAAGTCAGAACCTCCTCTGGTGGGAGGGCGGACGCCAGCCCCAACTGCCGCTCACCAGTGACGCCGGCGCCCACGGACGTGCCTGTACCAGCCCCAGCGGGACCTCCAACCCGCAGCTCGGGAGGGGGCTCGAGTCCAGTTTGTGTCCTCAAGGCCCGAGCCACCAGGACGGCTGACGAGGCCAAGTCACGTGTCACCTGAACGCACCAGGCCTGGGCTGGGGAGCTGCCTGCAGCTGCCCCCTCCCGCCTTCCTGACCCTCGGCAGCCGCCACACTCGGCCACCCCGAGCCTCGCGAAGGCAGGCCAGGGGCTACCCCGGAAGTCTCTGTACCAAGGGGTCCCTGAAACAAGCAGGGAGCGAGGTCTCGCGGGTTTCTCTGGAACGTTCGTGGCCGTGGCCGTGGCCCTGCTGTTTGTTCGACTCCACTCTCCCCGCCCTTCCTCCCTCTGCTCGTCTGTCTTTGGACGACACTTCTGAAGGGAGTGGCCTTCCGTTCTCTGCTGAAACCCACAGCCGCCGTCTGAGCAGCTGTGTCCCAGCTGGGCAGCGAGGAAAGAGCCCAATTCGCCTGCACCTGCTGGGTGCCGGGCATCCTCGCCGGGTCACACGAGACAGGCTGAAGAGGATTCGTAAACTGCCAAGGAGACTGTGTGGCAGTATTTAAATCTGCGCTGGAACAATCCCACAGGCCCTTGTCAGCAATGTGGAAACTCAGAAAGCTGAAAACATACACCTCAGCTCCTGGGACAGAGCCTGCCTGGATCTGGTCACCGGGCGGCGCACGGTGAGGAGCTGCCCGTCCACGTCCGCCCTGGCGGCAGGCAGACCCTTCTGCTCGCAGGTACCGAGTCACCTGGCGCTTGTACTTGTTTCATCAGCGCTGAGACTCAGAACACCCGGCCCGGAAGGTTTGGGGAACCTGGGTCTCAACTGAACCCTCTTTCTGCTGACGGCCACGGGAGGGAGATGGACACTGTGCCCTGGATGCACCCCGGGCCCACGGGAGGGGCTCGGACACCATGTCACTTAAGCTGCCAGTGTCATCGCCCGATGGATGGACGGAGAGACCAAGGCTCAAGTGAGGACGCAGAGAGTCAAACCCACAACCCGCAGACCAGCTGCAGCGCCTCCCACGTGCTCCGCACCCCGGGTCCCCTGGGCGGCGGGTCTGACGGGGGAGTGACGCCTGCGTCCTGGCACAGGTGCCTTGAAGGAAACTCACTCACAAGGGCCCAGGGGGAGAACAACAAAGGCCCCTGGTCAAGGCCAAGCTCCCAACGGGGGCGGGTGTGAAGGCAGGAAGGCGCCTTACGTCTCCTCCGGCAGGTAGGCCTCCTGGTCGATCTGCACGTCGGCATCTTTCTTGGTGGCAATTTTGTACATGGGGATGGCTTTCTGCACAGCAGCCTGCAGACGCAGAGGGGAACAGTCTTAGCAGAAACCGCCAAGCAGATATTCAAAAAACCTCACGCTGCAAGGAGTCCCGCACTTCAGCTAAGAGAACAGATGTGCTAACGGAACGGAACGCGGTGCAGCCCCTGCAGAAAACAGGGCGGCAGGTCCTCCAACAATGGGATGGTCACCCTGTGACCCAACAATTCTCCATCTGGGTCCATCCCACAGGGAAAAGCAGGGGCCCCGACAGGTCCTGTGCCCACGTGCACGGCAGCGAGGGGCATCTGCCCCGAGATGCTGGGGTTCCCTGGCCTCGGGCCCCTCCAGTGCAGAGGACCCTGCCACGTGCACCGCTGACCCCCCTCTCCCGGCAGGACTGTCAGGCCGGAGCTGAGCCCAGCGGTGCCGGCCTTCCTGCCACTCCAGCAGGTGCTGGCCACTGCGTCAGAAGATCAGGGTCTCACACGTCCCCAGGAAGGGCGGCAGACCCGGACTCAGCACGTCACGGCCTCCAGGGCCCTCAGAGGCTGAGGTCACTGGGATGCGTCTCTGTGATGTGTGAAGACCCCTCACCTTGAGGCTGAGCTGCCCTGTCTTAGCATGTGCACCTCACCCCCGACTTCCTGATCTGAACGGTTTCTCCTCAAAGTGCTTTACCTTCACCAGAGGGAAATCCTGCTTCCGGCAGCGAACTATCATGCGCGGCTCCAGCAGCTGGAACAACCCCTGCGAGGCAATCAGATGCAGTGAGAGAGACAAGCTGTAGGTGAAGCAACAGCAAGACGGAAGGCAGGCTTGGGTCATTCTCCCCTCGTTTTGAAAACCATCCCCTTAAAAGTTTCCCTGAAGACAGCGTCTGATGCGGGAACAAGAAAACCTGGTCCTGATGCCAGAGCGGCGGGCGGCCGGCAGAGCTCAGGGCGGCAGCAGAACTCCCGTGGGAGCCACGCCGGCCCCAAGTGAGGGACTTTGCAGTGTCACCAGCAAAGTGAAACCCGGGCTCTCGGCCAGGCGGCACAGGGTTCAAATGTGAACGGCCTTTCGTCTGAACCGCAGTCCTCAAAGCAAGTAGTTTATGGGGAAATCGAGGTGGGGAAACGAGCGTAAAGCTCTCAGCGACAGCACAAGGATGCCGGCAAACCTGACCCTTGGACGTGAAATCAGTGAGGCGACCCGAGTGGCCGGCAGTGCTGTCCAACCGCAGGTGCCGCACAGCAAGAAAGAGGAACAAGGAGGCAGCTGGGCTGTAATGCAGCGTGTCCATTTTTTAAATACTTATTTTCAGACAGAGGAGGGAGGAGAGAGGGAGAGAAACACTAACGTGTGATGTGCACAGACGCGCTGACTGGCTGTCCCTCACTCGTCCCCAACTGGGGACCTGGCCCACAATCCAGGCCTGTGCCCTGACCGGGCATCGAACAGGTACCTTTGGTTCCCAGGCTGGTGCTCAGTCCACTGAGCCCCACCAACCAGGGCCATCTGAGCGCTGTGACTACTCGGGAGTAGACCTGGCCTGTACGCATACCTGGAGGACCAGTCCATCCAGCAGCACCTGGTACCTAGTTGTATCTTTCACCACCTTGCTGAGTCTCTGTTTCGCTTCATTTAGTAGGTCCTACAATGAACCAAAAAGAAAAAGTTACCTATGCACCTAGGTAGTCAGTGTAAAACCCAATGTGAAGCTGGTACTGGCCCGTGCCTGGCTTCACAGCTGTTTTCAGAAAAAGAGGAAGAGACATCCATTGGTTGCCTCCCACATGTGCTCCGACCAGGGGCTCAACCTGCAACCCAGGCGTATGTCCTGACCAGGACTGAACCAGTGACCTTTGTGAGGCACCCAACCCACTGGGCCACACTGCCCAGGGCTCCGGCTTTCCTTTATTAGTGGAAACACCATTCTTCCAGCTACCCAGGCCTGAAATTTGGTGTGGCATTGAACTTGGAAGAGGGGATCAATCAGCCATCATTGGTTCCTGTAAAATGTGCTGCCACCATGCCAGATTCATCAAAGTGAGAATTGCATCCTATGGTGTTAGTTTCTTTAATCCCCTAAGGAAACTTGATGCTTTCTATGATTCAAGTATTATAGCTTTTCCCCTATAGGTCTTATTTACTTACATTTATTACCAAACATTAACTTTTGAAGCTAGAGATTATATAAAGATTTTATTCATTGTTTTTAGAGAGAAGGGAGGGAGGCAGAGAGGGAGAGACATCCATGTATGGTTGCCTTTCACCTGCCTCCAGCTACGGACCTGGCTGGAGACCTGGCTTGCAACCTGGTCATGTGCCCTGGCTGGGAATCGAACCAGCGACCTTTGGGTTCGCAGGCTGGCACCTTAACCACTGAGCCACCAGCCAGGAGAGATCTATTTGACTTGCTAATTGGTTATTGTTGGCACACAGAAAAACTTAATTTCTCTATGTTCTCTTTGTAGACAGTCACCTTTGGAACTAATAACTAGATCTTAATTGTTTTTCGGATGTTGTGTTTTGTGTAGACGTTCATATCTGCAAAAACAGTAATTGTATCTTCCTTCCCAGTGTTACAGAACGCTGATTTCTCCCCTTTGTAAAGAACTGAGGGCCCTGCCTAACTGTGAGCTCTGGTACGACAGCATCAGGTGCCCTTGTCCTAAGGGCTATAGGCCTTTGCTTACTTCCAAGGACAACAACACTCCCCACATGGTTTTCTGGCATGTGACTTACGCATCAATTCATTCCCCAGATGTTCTGCCTCTAAAAATCATTCCACTCTTTCATTACCTAACGTCAGCTAGTAAATTCACGACAGCAGGCACACATCTGTTAAGTTTACAACTGGGGCTACTCACTGTAATGAGGTCATCTCTTGCTCTGAGGACCTTCAGTCTTGCTTGATTCATCAAATTGGACATCTGACTGCAAAAGGCAAGAAAAACAGCACTGGCACCATGAAACACACACCAGAGAGAACGTGCACGCAGGTGCTTCTCTGCACCTCCAGGAATCTGCTGAAATGACCCACTCGTGCAGGTAAGGAAATGCCCCGCGAGTGCTGACCGGCAGCAGGCAGTGTCCTCTCCACAACCCAGTTTAAGCTTCCACAGTCCTCGGGCTCCCACTTTCACACAGGAGGGGAGACGGGGAGCAACGGGCCCAAGTCGGGGAAGCAGCACCCACGTCAGACGTGAGCCCCTGTCTGCACGAGCTACAGCCTCTGCGCCGTCCTCCTGCCCTCTGACCTTGCGAAGCCCCCGCAGCTGACCACGCGGACCAGCACCCACTCACATTTTCTTCTGCTGCTCTATCTGCTTCTCCTTCTTCTCGTAATATTCCATGATCTTCAGTCTCTGCGTCTGCACAAGACGGCCCTTCTCAATGTTGAACTCTTCTTCTGCCTACCAGGGAATTCATTCCTTCACTCATTCATTCATGACACCAGATTTCGACAGTTTTGTTTTAGGCAGTTGGTAACCAAAAGTACCTGCTTATAATCATCTTATTCTTTATTGAAAACAGGAAATTTATTGCAACTCATTTTCAAAAATTACCCAATTTATTCAACATGAAAAACCAGTGATTTTCATAAGTAATGAACAGAAGATGGAAAATCTGATCAAGGATAATAAAACACAAAAACTAAGCTAGGAAAAATATAAACAGCATATCTTGTATATTGAAAAAAATCAACTCATCCATTACTTTTTTATTTAAAAAATAAGGTTCCAGTGTTTTTGTTTGGGAAATTTTAGATTTATAAAGTTGCAGCATTATCAGACTGTACCCTCACCCAGTTCCCCCTTTGTAAACAATTTATTATCTTACACACACATTTGTCAAAACCCGGAACTTAATGCCCACCCGGTACAATGAACCGAATCCCGTAGGTTACTTTCCTCTGTTGCCACTACGTCCCTTCCTCCCAAAGGGCCACCCGGGACACCCTTCATTCTGGTCCTTGTGGCTCCTTAACGCACACATGACCTGCGACAGTCTGCTCAGTCTTCATGTGTTTCTCACAACCTTGGTGGCTTTGAAGCCACTGACACTGGACAGCATGTCCCTTCAGGTGGCTCGTGTGATTTTTTTGTGAATTAGGCCGGGCTTGGGGCAAGGACACCACACGAGTGAAGCATCTTCCTCGGTCACGTGGGGGGCGGGGTGGGGGGTAACCTGAGCAATTAGCCACATCAGTTGGTTACTTTCCTGCATTTGCCTTTTCCTTGGAAGCTGGTCTCTAAGTTCAGCCCCACCCTGAGGAGGCTGGAGGCTGGGGGACGATTGAAGCCCCAAGCTCTGGCCCAGTGACTTCTCCACCTGCAGCAGGTGGAGCTCGTCAGTAAGGCAGGTGCCCTACAGGTGCCCTTCCAGCCGTCTGTGACTTTCCCATCCCGAACCAGAAAAGGTCAGGGCTGTTGCTGGCAACACAATGCTCAGAAAGGAAAATCCACTTTTAATGTTAAATATAAGAGACAATCTTACCTTACCGCAATGCATTATTACACAATTTTACTGATTACTACTTAGCAAAGCAAAACAACATAAAACTTCTTAACCTCAAAAATGGAATCTTACTTTTGCATCTATTTCTTCTGCTTTTTCATTGGCTTCTTGTTCAATAAAAGCCATCATATGCTTAATCTGTAAGGAAAAAGAAAAATTTTTATTTTTGAACGTGAAAAGATAACATACCTCCCCTTATTCACTCAGCTATTGACGATGCATCATGTGTCAGGCCCTGTAAGGAAAAATTAGATGGTTTCTGTGCTAGTGACTCACCCCCGGGTTTGCTCTGCAAATGGCGGTGTGACTGGTGTTCAGTCCCATGGGGAACCGGTGCTGCTCTCAGAAGCCAGGGCTCCTCTGCCCCCCTGGGCCTCCCCACCCTGCTCTGCCCCAGCCAGGCCACTGCAGTTACCCTCCTGAAGCCATGGCTGCCTCCTTGTCTTCAAGTCTTGGGCTTACCTTCCTTGATCTTTCAACCTATCTCCTCCTTTAAAGATTTTGTTTATTTTTAGAGCAAGGGGAAAGGAAGAAGAGAGAGAGAAACATCCGTCCGATGCCTCTCACACGCCCCTGACTGGGGCCCAAACCTGCACCCTTTCCCTTTGTGGGACGACGCCCACCCCACTGGGCCTGTTTCCCAGGGGACACGATACTTGCGACTCTCAGGCCTCCACGGACCTGGGACACCGAATCGGGAGCTGCTTGCGCAGCAGACCTGGCAGAAGGGATCAGCCCCCCACCCCTGGGTACGGGGGGCCCTGGAAAGAAGGGCAGCTCCCCATGTTCAGGTTGGAGCCTCAGTAAACTCAGTCTGGAATTTTTAACGGAGTTTAACTCAACACAGTCATCGAACCAGGTGTTTATAAACACGACAGGAGCACCAATTTTAACCCAGGTCACAAAAGCCTGTTTACAGTCAACCCTTGGAGGACATTTAACTCCACCCCTAACCCAAAACATTGGGCCTTTAAAACAAATACTTTCCTTTTTCCAGCTAACCCAGTCTTTAATTCTTTGGAGCCAGACAGATTCCTGTGAAAGTCGGATGCAATGCGCGACCCTACTCCCCCAGACCAGAATGCGAGTGTTTTACTAGGATGGGGAAGGGGTCAGGGGGCCCGCTGTGTGCTCAGCGCTCGGCCTCTTCACGGCTGAGGACCGTGGGAGCCAAGCCCACTGCGCGAGGCAAGTGTCTCCGCTGTTCCAGTTCCACAGAAAGAAAAGGGGTTCGGGCCTCGAGCCCAGGCAACTGCACTGCGTTACCTCTGCATCTTCCCCAGGGACGCCTCAGTCTTGCCGGGAGCAGGAGGGGCAGCATCGGGGCTAACCGGGCCAGGCTGCGGGGGAAATCACGGCCGCGGAGCCAGTTCGGCAAGTCGGGAGCCCGGCCCGGGCTGGGCGGCTAGCAGGTTGCAGCTCAGCCCAACGGCCAAGGTTGCGGGTTCGACCCCGGGTCGGGGCACAGACAGGACTCAACCAGGGGTGCGTCGTACGGGACACAGCGTATCTCCTCTCGCTCCCTAAAGTCACAAGTAAAAACTTGAAAATGCAACCAGGTCGCTGTTCTGTAAGAAAGAGCGCTGGAAGGTCTCTTGGAATTCTGCATAGAGGCTATTTGGTGACGATTTTTACGCTGAGGTTGGCACGGGGGCCCGCGGAGGAGCAGGGACCCTGCGCTCCCCAGCGCCTGGGCGCGAGGCCGGCTCCCGGGACCGTCCGCGAGTCACGGGGTTTCCTGCGGCCCCGAGTGCCCGGCCCGCGGCGGGGGCGGGGCGCAGCGCTGGGCTCCCCTCTCTGAACCGCGACCGCAAACGCCGGGCGCGGTTCCGGAACGTCCGCGGGCCGGACCGGTTCTCCGAGGCCCCGCAGTGCGCCGCCGCCCCGCCCACGACCCGAGCGCGCGCTCGTGCCCGCAAAGCCCCGCTTCCAGCGCCCGGCCTGGCTCGCAAGGCCGGGGGGCGCTCGCAGCCCCGTAACGCTCTCCGCGTCCACCGCGCTGGTCGCAGGCGCCGGCCGGGGGGCGCAGATCAGGGCCCGGGAGCGCCCGCCGGTCGGCCCGTTGGGACCCGGGGACGCGGGCCCGAGGTGGAGGCGACGGGCCGCCGGTCACGCAGCGGCGCGCGACGGGGCAGCGGCCGGAGGAGCCGCGGGACCCCAGCGCGGACGAGCCGCCGGGTCTCCGGAGCCCCGGGCACCCGAGGCCGCACCGCCCGCCGACGCCCAGCTCGGCCGCGGGGCCGCCAGCCCGGCCCCTCACCTGCTTCTGCACGTCGGCATCGCTGAGGGCCATGGCGACCGCGAGGCTGGGCCGGGGCGCGACGAGCTCGCGTGGACGCGGGAGACGGCGGAGGACGAGGATCGCAGGAGCGGGCGCGGCTTCGGCCTCCCTCCGCGACCTCCGCTTCCGGCCCCGTCACGTGACGGCGGCGCCACGGCACGTGACCCTCCCCAGCCAATGGGAAGTGAGCAGGCCCCGGAAAGCCCCGCCCCCCGCCAGGATCGGCGCACGCGCGAGGGGCCGCACTGGTCCTGGTCGGTCACCTCGGGGCGTTTTCCAGCCTTAGGTTTAAATCCCGTATTCAGATCCAGAACTGACTGTTAATGGAGGCAAACTCACTATTTTATTGGGTAATAGGTTTTATTTTTAGGCCAGTTTTAGATTTAGGAAGCATCGGATAGAACAGAGTTAGCAGGCAGCGTCGTCCCTCAGTTTCCCGTTTTTGTTTTCGTGACTTGCCACGGCGAGGTTTCCTGTCCATGTCCCCACTTCTGACATCTCCCGTCAGTGCGCTTCCCTTATGGTCCGTCAACCAACCTCGGGCTGTTGACTAACGTCAGTGGTTTATTTGGGTTTCCTTGGCCTGAACCCGATGCCCCTCTTCTGTGCCAGGGTCCCACCCTCGACGCCACATCTCACTCCTCTGTCACGGCTCCTGAGTGTCCTCGTGGCTGTGACAATTTCTCAAGGTCTTCAGCGACCTTGACGGTTTAGGGGTCTGGTGCCGGATTGCCCCTCGGTTGGGAATTTCTCCTGATGGGTTGGTAGTTTTTCATAGGGAGGTCAGACGTCAGGTGCCATTTTTTATCAGGACCTGTCAAAAGCTCATGCTGTCACGTCCGTCTTCGTTCTCCGTGTTGACCTTGCTGGGCTGAAGGAGCCTCCGGGCTTCTCATTGTCAAGTGACCCCCCCCCCCCCCCGTTCCCTACTGTGCTCTGGGGAAGGAAGTACCGAGGGTGAGGAGTTAACGCTCTACTTCCTTTAGGGTCAGTAGCTGCGTAATTTATTTGGAATTCTTCGGGGGGGGGGGTGTCTACGAATTGTTTTAACATGGTCCCCAGACCGCACTTGGAATTATTCAGAAAGTTAGGGCAGAAACTCCTCCAGATGTGCTTGCTGTTTAGTGAGAGGGGAAGGGAGGAGAGGGAGAGAAACATCTACCTGTGGTTGCCTCTTGTATGACCCTGGGGCTCTGGCCCCACACCCAGGCACGTGCCCTGAGAATCGAATCAGCAACCCTTTGGTTCACAGGCTGGTGCTCAATCCCCTGATCCACACCAGCCAGCGGAAAGGATCACATCTTTTCAGTCTCCTTTAGCATGGAGTAGTGACTTGACTTCCTTTCCTGACGTATTTAAAAATACCAGGCATTTGAAGAGGGCAGTTTTGCCTGACATGTCCCTCCTACTTAGGTTTAGGTTATTGTCACTGGCGGAGTATGGCATGTGTGGCATGTGTGCTCAGTGTAGCATCTGTCCTCTTGCCCTTTTGCTGCAATGCTACACATTTCTAAGGCTACCAACATGTTATCCAGCTCTGCTCATGGGGAGTGTTCTTTATAGTGTATGACAGTTTGGTCCGTGTACTTGATAAATCTGTTCACATTTCACAAGAGGATTCAGCCACAGGATGGTAAAACTTCAGGGCAACGGAAGTCCATGAAGGTGACCTTATCTTGTTCCAATGAACTGAGCTAAGCCAGATGATAAACCTCTCCTTTTGCTAGTTTCTGCATTGGTAACTTCATTCTTCTCCATCCCAGAGAGACATTTCCAGGATGATGCCTCCCTCTCTCACCCCCACATCAGCATGCGGTGATATTCTCCCCTTTGCGTTACAGATCCTCTCGGCACTTACTTTCACCAGGGTTTGCAAATGGCAGGAGTTGGGGAGTGAAAGCGACATTCTAATGACACATGTATAATCATTATGACATTGTTTAGATCGGAGAAGCATGCTTTTGTTATTTTTGGGCAAAGTGTGTTGATGGTTATAATTTTAACACCTTGTTGACCGGCTACTTTATACAGAAGCTAAGATGTTATCTCGCATAGCAAACTACACCCATCTATTCATTAAGACATTAAAAAATACAGAAAGGTATTGTGGGTTAAAAAAAAAGGGGGGGGGTTTGTATGGAAACCAACCTCAGGACGTGATCTGCTCACAAGTTGCTAACTGGGTGGGAAATGATGTGCAGCCTCAATCCAAGACTATAACTTTATTTGCTGAAGGCTTATCTTCCTCTCTAGCAAGCCCCGCCCACGGTTTGTGGTTCTAGGTCAACACACCTTGGAAGTAAATTCTACCTACTTTCAGGCGAGCAAAACCTTGCCAACCATCCCGTAACCCAGTCTCTACCTTCCTTAAAAATTTAAATCCTCCCCCAAGAACACGGTTACTGATTTTTGAGACTGAGCGAGAACTGGGTCCTTGGTCCCAAGAATTTTTATCTGTCCCCTAAAGCCGGGACTTCGAGCGCACTGCAAGGCTCTGCATCAGCTTTGCAGGTGTGTCCGTGCAGGGTCGTGTCCTCCACTGACCGGCCGCACGGGGCTCACTAGCCGCGGCCTGGGTGCTGAGGTCAGCCTCGGCGGGCTGGGGCCGTAACACCCGCCGGACCGGGTCCCGCCGACGACGCCGGGCTGCAGCCGACCAGCCTTAACACCCGTTCGGTTCCAGGCCCAACGCCGGGCGCTGGGAACACAGCGACCGCTGCCCTCGGCTCCAGCAGGGCCCCCGCCCCGCCCCCAGAAAGCGGGCCCCGCTGTCAAGGTGACCCGCCCCGACCGCCGGCTGCCAGCTCGGCGGCTCTCGTGACACTGCCCTAGCACGCTAGTCTGTGCAGGCAGAACGTGCTCGCGGACGCAGCAACGCTCCGGCCCCGGGGGCCGCCTGTCTCGCTCCGGGACCCTCGGTAGCGAACCCCACCCGCCTTCCCGCCGCCGGCGACCGCCGCCAGCCCCAAGAACCAGAGACTCGAACGACTCCCGGGAAGAGAGGCACGGGGAGGGCGGCTCTTCCGGGTCACGTCTGCGCGATGAGTCCTCCGGGCCTCTATGGCTCCTACTTCCGCCAGGGAAACCGGCACCGCCTCTTCCGGCGACCCTGGGCGCCCCAGCCCGCGGCGACGCCGGTGGTGACGGGAGCGCGCCGGCGTGACGTCACCCGCCAATATGGCGGCGGCGGTAGATTAGGGCAGCGGGTCGCAGCCGCGGGCGCCGTGCGGGAACCGACCCCGTGGGGACCGAGCGCCGCCGCCGCCACCGCCGCTTCTTCCAGCTCCGGGGGCGCAGGGCCAGGTGAGGGGGCGGCGTTCTGCGCGCCGGGCGGGTCCTCGCCCGGCTCCTGCGGCGGCTTTCCCGGGGTGGGAAGGTGGCCGGAGAGTGCGGGGCCGCCGGCTGCTCTACGGCTCCGGGGACTGGGAGTGTCCGTGGGTGTCGCCCGAGCGTTCTCGAAGCTGGGCCCGTCCGGCGTCCGCCCTGGTCGTGGCTGCGCGCGGGTCCTCCTCGCTGACGTGCTGCCACCGCGACGAGGGCGCTGGAGGTGGCGGCCGCTTCTGCCCCCACTCCCGCCCGGCCGTCTCCGCCGCCCCGGGGCCTCGCCCACTTCTTCCTGGGCGCCCGGGGTCCAGGCTGCGACCCCGGCTGAGCGCACGGAGTCCCCGCTGCCCCGGGGGTGCCGCCGGCCCAGGGAGCGCACAGTCGACCTCGCTGTCCCCGCCTGGAAGCTGGAACCCGACGCTCGGCCCCGTCTCTGCGGGCTCCTGGCAAACAGGCCCGTTTTCGGGGAGGCCGTGGGGTCCCCGAGGCTGCGGAGAGCTGGGCTGCGCCCTGCCCGGGCCTGCGCGTGGCCTGGGGCGGCCGCCACGCCCTCGTCAGCCACCTTCTCTCGCCCGGAAAATCCAGCCTCCGCCGCTGGGGCGCGGAGTGTGGAGCCGCCACCCAGGGGCCCCGGACCAGCAGCGGCCCCATGGGGCGCAGGGTCCTACCCAACCGGTCGCCCGATATGCCGGGGCCCCGTGGTCAGTGTCCTCCGTGCGGGGGCTGCACCGCGGCTGCCGAACCCCGCGAGGGTGAGGCTCCCAGGTCAGCAGAGACAGGATTTCCGCACCTGAGTGTTTCAGACGAGCAACGCGAGCTTTACTTGCTTACTTTTTTATTGCTCAGCCAGGACATGTTGATTGATTTTTTTTTGAAGAGCGAGAGAAACATTGATCCGTTGCCTCTGGGACCCGCAGGCCGGGCGCTGCTCGGCTGGAAGCTGCGGTGGAATCGCGCTGCGTGGCCCCCATCAGGAGCCGCCGCCCCAGACGCTGCGCTCGGCTTCCCTTTGCAGGTTCCAGCCTCGGCGGCCGCGCTTCCCATTGGCAGCAGGCCAGACCCCCTGCTTCTTGAGATAGGAAGCACCGTGCTCTCCTTTCACGGAGAAAACGGTTGTGTGGAAATCTGTTAGCCAGACATTTTGGTTGTAAACGATCCGTAAGGCCCCATAGCAGGGAGGGTCCTGCGTGGGCACAGCGGTGACAGGTGGAGCCTGGCCGCGGGGCTCGGGGGGCGTCGCCCGCAAACTAAAGGTCGCGGGTTTTATTTCCAGGCGCCGGACTGGGAGTCGGGGTGCCAGGCAATAGCGGGAGGATGTTTCTCTCCCTCCCTCCCTGTCTGTAGAGGGAATAAATAAAATCTTTTCTGAAAAGGCCCACGGCAGGTGGAGAAGGAAGATTGCGCCTGGGTTGGTTGGAGTCAGGTTGGGAAGCCCAACTAGAGGCTCCGGAAGGAGGCGTGGCTGCCCAGGAACCAGGGGTCCTTCTGTGCAGTTGGCTCCGGCCGCCGGAGGGCGGGGAGCCTATGCGCAGCCCTGGCAGCGGAGGGTGTCAGGTGCGCCACGTGCACCGGAGCCCGGGTGGTCCCTGGCCGGTGATGGGAGAGAGCTGGCGGGGGCGCGGGGATGCAGAGAAATGGGGGTGGCCTCAGCCGGCAAGCGCGCGCACTCTCACAACCTGGCTGAGAAGGAAGGCGGACAGGTGCTGACCCCGCTGCTTCCTTCGCAGCCTGGGACGGGGAAGCAGCCTGAACTGAAGCGCGTTTCTGTCTGCAGGTCGCACAGCCTGGCTCGGACTGCGCGGAGCTGCGCCGCCACCACCATGGCGTCTGCGGCCGCCGTGCCCGTGGGCTTCCACTACGAGACCAAGTTCGTGGTGCTCAGCTACTTGGGGCTCCTGTCCCGGGGCCCCCCGCGAGCGCAGCGCCTCTCGCTGGCAGGTACTGTCCCGGGCGCGCGGGCGGGGCGGGTTGGCTGCGGCGCGGTGCCGCCTCCCACACCGAGGTCGTGCGGGCGCGGCCAGTTGACTCCGACTGGACCGGTTCATTGAGCTTTTCAGGAGGAGCCAGCTCTTCTCACCCCCAGCCTTTCCCGGAAGCATTCTGAGTGCCTCTTAAGAGCTTGATGTTTTATTTATTTTATTTTTGTAAGGTTTTATTTTATATTTAGAGAGACTGGAGGGGAGGGAGAGAGAGGGACGGGAACACCCCTGTCCCAGAGACCTGACCCGGTTGCCTGCCCCCGCGCCCTGGCTGGGAGCCTGACGGGCAGGCCCTGCCGGTGCCCCACCCCACCCAGCCCGCCTCAGGGCCATGAGCTTAACACTCTTAAACATTTGGCCTTGTTGCAGGTGAGAACCTACAAAGTACTTGTAAATAAACAGACACTCGGCTGTCTTGAGAGATTTCGTACTTGCTAAGACATACATTAGAATTGCAAAGTGAGTTTTCAATTTGTAATTTATTTTCTTGAATTGCCTTTTTTCAAGGATGTTAGATTTAAACAATGAAGTCTCATATCTGATGCTTTTCCATACAATTAAAAATTAATTTATTTTTAAAATTCTTACCCAAGGTTAGGTTCATTGATTTGAGAGAGGGGGTAGATCAGGTTGCCTCTCTCCCATATGTGCTCTGACCTGGGATGGAACCGGCACTTGTTGGTGACGGGATGATGTTCCAACCAACCGAGCCACCTGGCAGGTATAGTCTGTTCTTAAATATGCTGAGTCATGTTGTAAGTACCCCAAGATAGGTAACTATACTAAACAAAACTATATCAGCCCTGGCTGGTGGCACAGTGGATGAGGTGCCGGCCTGCAAACCAAAGGGTGGCTGGTTCGATTCCCAGCCAGGCCACATAACCAGATTGTAAGCCAGGTCTCCAGCCAGGTCCGCGGCTGGAGGCAGGTGAGAGGCAACCGTACGTGGATGTCTCTCTCCCTCTCTGCCTCTCTCCCTTCCCCTCTCTCTGAGAATAATAAATCTTTAAAAAAAATTTAAAAATCAGAATGACTTTTCTTTTTAAATAAATCTTCCAAAAAAAAAGTTATTGATTAGGAAGAGAGACATCAATTTGTTGTCTCACTTATTGATACATCGCTGGTTGCTCCTGGTATGTGCCCTGAATGGGGATCGAACCTGTAATGCAGGTGTATTGGGAGGGCGCTGCAGCTGAGCTGCCCCGCCAGGGCTTGCTTTTATTCTTCTTTTCTTCCCCCTTCTTCTTTTGGTAAACCTTTGACTTGTTTTAACACTTTTTTAAAAAAGATTTATTTGTTTATTTTTAGAGAGAGGGGAAGGGAGAAAGGCAGAGAGGGAGAGAGACACCCATGTATGGTTGCCTTTCACCTGCCTCCAGCTACAGACCTGGCTGGAGACCTGGCTTGTAACCTGGTTATGTGCCCTGGCTGGGAATCGAACCAGCGACCTTTGGGTTCGCAGGCTGGCACCTTATCCACTGAGCCAACAGCTAGAGTAGAACTCGTATTTATTGTTTTGAGAGAGAGAGAGAGAGGCAGACAGATTTGTTGTTCCACATGTTCATGCCTTGATTCCTGTATGCGCCCGGACTGTGTGTGGGCTAAGCACCAACCAGCAGGGACTTCGAAATGGCTTTAAAACGCATAACAGCAAATTGATACTTCTGTGTTATCTCACCAGACCAATAACTCTTACTTTCTATTGTCTCCTAATTTTATTAACATAAACACAGTTTTTACATAGTTGTAATCAATTATTTGTGATAGTTTTCGTTCATTTTTATCTTAAAACATGTTTCCATTCATTTCTTTTATTGTGTATCTAGATTTTTTTAAAAGATTTTGTTAATTTTAGAGAGAAGGGAAGGGAGGGAGACATCCGTGTATGGTTGCCTTTCACCTGCCTCCAGCTGGGGAGCTGGGGGCACTGGGTTGCAGGTGACGGTCCTCACAGTCTGACCTCCACGGGCAGCACAGTGACAGCGGTGCCATCGTTCCATCTGGCTCACGTCACACTGGGCTAAGGCTGCTCCCCGCCACGTCCCAGGGAGCAGGACGATGCCACTCGGCAGCTTTCAGCCCCAGGTGCAGCTGTAGGGACAAACACCAGAGGGGTCGGGGTCTTCTCAGACTCACGGGTTAGCAGTCCCTCCCGGGGCAGTTGCCGCCGCACGTGGTCCTCCTTGCTGAGCCAGGGTGCGCGGGCCCGGGCCAGACAGTCACCCGCGACAGGCCGTGCCCGGGCGTTGAGGCCCGTCTGCTGACCGTCGAGGGCTCGTGCCGGCTCTGCCCTACAGCTGCGTGCAGGACGGTCCTGGAGTCAGAGGGGAAAGTGGAATAAAGTGTGAGACAGCGTTCGCCCCTGTCCAGGTTGTCGTGAATAGGACCTGCGCTGGCCTCCGTCCCTGCGGTGGGCGGGTGTGGCCTCCAGCTCACGATGCAGTGAGTGTGGGAAGAGGCTCGAGCAGTGACCATGTTGGTGACTCAGGGTTTCTGTCACGGTATATGCGTTCCGTTGCTTCCTGATTGCGTCACCTGCTGTGTAAGATTTTTCTTTTTTTTATTTTACATGAAGGCAACTGACAATGACGATTGGCACTCAGGATGCGCCTAGTTTTGGGTGTGCAGCGCTGTGGTTAGAGAGTCACGACTTGACAGTGTTGCCCCTGCGGTTTCCAAGACTCCCCCGCACCGTCCCCATTGTCACAGTGACTGTCTGGACCTCCCGTGTGCACTGGGCATCCTGAGGGCGTCTCTGCCCACAGTCAACTGCTTCTGCAGAACTGGTCAGCGCTGTGGATGGGCTGGTTTGTGCTGACTGTGGTCGACCTGGTTACGGCTTTTGCACTCTGACTAGTATCGGTCCTGCGGACTGACATACGTGACGTGAAATAGTGACCCGTTACACTCAACTTTGCGTTTTCTATACACGTGTAGTGCCTCGATACTGTAACCAACGTGAATTTAGTAAGACGTTCCTTAATGGGAAAATACAATAAAAAGTAAATTATTATTACTACTTCTTTATAAAGCCGTTCAGTTTTTTGTTTTTATTTTATTTTATTTTATTTTTTTTTATTTTTTTAAAGATTTTATTTTATTATTTTTAGAAAGAGGGGAAGAGAGGGAGGCAGAGAGGGAGAGAGACATCCATGTATGGTTGCTTTTCACCTGCCTCCAGCCACAGACCTGACTGGAGACCTGGCTTGCAACCTGGTTATGTTGCCCTGGCTGGGAATCGAACCTGCGACCTTTGGGTTCACAGGCCGGCACCTTATCCACTGTGCTACCAGCCAGGGCGTGTTTTTATTTTAAAGATTCCATTTTTTGAAACGGAAAGGGAGGGAGGCAGAGAGGGAGAGAGACATCCATGTGTGGTTGCCTTTCACCTGCCTCCAGCCACAGACCTGGCTGGAGACCTGGCTTGCAACCTGGTCATGTGCCCTGGCTGGGAATCAAACCAGCGACCTGTGGGTTCCCAGCCTGGTGCTCAATCCACTGAGCCACATCAGCCAGGGCAAGATTAAATTTAGACATTTCTTAGGAATGTGTTAATGGTGTGTGTTAATAATACACAATAATAATGTAACTCTCAAATACGTGTAGTTTTGATACTGGCTTATTATTTGTTCAGCATTAAACAGTGATTCCACATTTTCCCCTCCTCCTTCCCAACCACTGTTCTACTTTGTATCTCTATGAATCTGACTATTTTAGGCAACATTACATTTGAATTCGCCTTAACGTGTCTGCTTCATGGTGCTCAGCATAACGCCTGAGGGTTCATCCATGTTGTTGCACGTACCAGAATTTCATTTCTTTGCAAACCTGAAGAAGATGGGGGGGGCCCCCCAAAACAGCAGCCTCTCACCCCCAACTAGGGACGTCGCCCACAGCCCAGGCATGTGCCTGGACTGGGAATCGAACTGGCGACCTTTGCATTTGCAGACTGATGCTCAGTCCACTGAGCCCCCCAGCCAGGGCTGAAACCTGGTTCTTACCTAGCAGCCCCGTGTAGCATCATTAGGTCTTTGTTTTTGCTTTTCAGCAGATTTTTTCTTTTAAGATATTTTAAGTTATTTTTTCAGAGAGTGGGAGAGAGGCAGAGAGGGAGAGAGACATCCATGTATGGTTGCCTTTCACCTGCCTCCAGCTGGGCACATGGCTGGAGACCTGGCTTGCAGCCTGGTTCTGTGTCCTTCATGGGAACCAAACCAGCGACCAGCCAGGGCATAGCAGATTTTTAAAACTTGATTGTGATAAGTGGGGGTGTCTGGGGCAGTGTTGTCGAGAGGAGGGGTCTGGGTACTTACCAAAGTGAAGCCTGTGTTTTCAGGAGGTTCTCCTGCTAACTGGAACATGCCTCCGTTTGAGGAACTATAGCACGTGCTTTGCTCTGGAGGGTCTAGTCTATGCAGCCCATCTAAGGCGGTTAATTCAATAGTCACTTTGGAAGCCCTGAGTGTGTTGCAGGGCTGGTGTGGACCGACGGCTGACCCCCCAGCTCTCTGCTGGACTTGGAGGTGGGTGGGTTTCGTGAGCCCCAGTCTGTGTGTGTGAAGTAACCCCTGGGCGGGCAGTGTGGGGTCTCTGCCAGCTTCAGCCCAGGAGGGGGAGAGACGGGAACATTGCCGCACTGCCCGTGTCGCTGGGCGGGAAGCTGCCCTTGTCTGGCAGCTGACTTTCTGGCTCAGGCTTTGCGTGCGGCTGGTCAGCCATGACCTCGTGCGCAGCCGGCGTCCGTCGACTGGCTGCTGCCGCTCACTTGGTGGCGTGTGAGTGGGCGGCCGGGGGCGGGGAAGACACTCATGTGTCCCTTACTCATCACGAATAGACAGCTGTGACCCTGTGTGTCAGAGTTGAGTGTAATTTTCTTACCTCGTGACCGTTTTTCCATCTTTCCGTGTGGTTGATGGGAGCCTGTGCAAGTCCTGTCCGTGGTCCAAAATTCAGAATGGTTTTGCTTGCAGAAATGAAAACGGACAAAAGGCTAGTCCCTCTCTATGTAAAACCTGTCCGTGGCGGAAAACGATGATACGAACAACTTGGAAAGTGCTGAAGGTGCATCAGGGAACGGGTTCTGAACAGGAGGGTGGGAGTGTCGGTTGGGATTCGGTGTTTCGGAGGAAATGGCAGCGTCCTCCAGGGTCTGCAGCAGGTGTCACGGGTCCGCTCGGGTTTCCTCCCTCAGGCTCTCTGCCTCCCGACCAGTTCTCGTCCTGGGCCAGAGACAGGGCCTTCCCCCTGCCTTTCCCGCCGATGCTCCTGGTTTCCTTAGGTTGGGGGGTACAAGTCTTTTCATGAGACTGGGCTTCCTCTTGGGCTGACATTTGCATGAAGAGAAGGGACCATGAAGGTCAGTATCAGGAGAGTGTCGCTGATCTGGACAGCCTTTCAGTGTCCACCTCTGGGAGCCCCCTTTCCTGGCCGCCGGCTGGGAGCCCCCTTTCCTGGCCGCCAGCTAGAGCCCCCTTTCCTGGCCGCCGGCTGGGAGCCCCCTTTCCTGGCTGCCGGCTGGGAGCCCCCTTTCCTGGCCGCCAGCTAGAGCCCCCTTTCCTGGCTGCCGGCTGGGAGCCTCCTTCCTGGCCGCCGGCTGGGAGCCCCCTTTCCTGGCTGCCGGCTGGGAGCCCCCTTCCTGGCCGCCGGCTGGGAGCCCCCTTTCCTGGCTGCCGGCTGGGAGCCTCCTTCCTGGCCGCCGGCCGGGGACGCTGTTGGACACAGCAGGAGGGGGTGGCTCCCCCTCGCGCTCATGACCAGCCCAGCTTCTCCCAGCGGCCGCGGGTGGCTCTCTGCAGCCTCCCCCAGCCCCCGGCCGGGACAGTGCGCTGGGACTGTACGGGTGGCCGAGAGGTGAAAGTTCTGCCCGTGTTGGAGTAGCTTCTCTCCCCTGTCACTGGTGACCTTGTTGTTGGTTTCAGGAGCTCAGCAAGATGTAGCTTCACAGCCTCTGGATCAAGAAGTTTTACTGAAAGTTAAAGCTGAAATTGAAGAAGAGCTAAAATCCCTGGACAGAGAAATTTCTGAAGGTCAGCATTTTTATTTTCTGGTTAATTAGCGGGTTCTGTTTGCTGGAGTTTACTGTGGGTTTCATTGGACTTTGACATTCAAGTGCCCCCAGGGTCACAGGACGCTGTGGGCCAGGGACGGGGGTGAAGCGAGTGGCTTCAGGTCTTGTCCCGGGGAGTTTCTGCACGTCCCTCGTGCCCCAGCGCGTGCGCCGCCTCTTCTGGGCGGAACTGGCATGGGAGGGGCTTCCCCTCTGGCCCCCGGGAAACGTCAGTGCTGGTTCTGCGTGGCGAGCACCTGTGCGAGACGGTCCTCGGGGTGACGTCGGGGTGACCTGATAGCCATGTGTTTGGTACTTACCTTTACATCGTACGCTGTGAAAGTAGCTGTCGTTCTCCTTTACCCGTGTATGTTCCATTCGTCTCTTAGGGTTAAGTTGTTTCTGCTTTGTCTTCCAAAAAGACGCATTGTACATCTTTAACTTAAGATTTTGTTGATTTATTTTTAGGGAGAGGGGAAGGGAGGGCAAGAAACATAGATCAGCTTGCTTCTCGTGCACCCCCAGTAGGGGGGTGGGCCCGCGACCCAGGCCTGCACCTCAACCTCAACCCAGAGTCAGGCTGGTGACTGTTAGGTTTGTGGGTGACGCCCAACCCGTATCTGTGTTGAGGTATGTCCTGCACACCGTGAATGTGCCACTCACTCGTACTTAGTGTGCAGCCCTCCCCCCACTCTACACGTACCAGACACCAGACATGTCAGCAGTCCCTTCGCATCTGCTGCTCCTCCCGGCCCGGCCCAGCGTCTCTGCACCGGCCTGTGGCGGGTGGGCAGACACGTGGACGGGCCTGCGTGCTCCGTGGTCTCTTGACCTGCCTTCTAGGTAGCATGGTCTCCCGACGGGCACTCACGTGGGTTCACTGCATGGAGGCAGCACCAGCTGGGGCACCAGAGTTCTCCTCTCAAAACTTAAGATTTTCCATAAAAACCTACATTGAGGACCTACCCAGTTTTGTGTCCCCAGAAAGGCCCGTGGCCCACGGTGACCTTGGACCTTCCCAACGGGCTCATCGCGCAGGCTGCTCACCGCAGCAGGCGTCCTCGTGTAACTCGTGCCTGTCGCCCTGCCCGCAGCCTTCCCCCTCACGGGCTTCGACCCGCACACTTCGCCCGTGTTCAGCCCCGCCCACCCGGAGAGCTCCGTGGAGGACTGCCTGGCCCAGCTCGGAGAAGGCGCCTGCCGGGAGCTGCGCGGGCCGCTGAGCAGGGCCCTGCAGACGCTCCTCAGCCGGTGAGTGACCCTGCGCGGCGCTGCCGCTGCCCCTGCCGCTGTGTGCGCCCGGCCTCAGACACGCAGCCTCCCCGTCAGGCCGCGGTCGCGTCCTTTCCCCGCTTCTCCTGCTTCCCAGCGCATCTGTGTGTGTTTGAGTGACAGCTCTTGCATCAGGGAAGGGATGTCGCCGCTCCTGCCTGGTTTCTTGAGCCTGAGACCAACTGTGGGCAAGGCCCACTGAGCCCCCGCAGCACCTGAGAGACCAACTGTGCACAAGGCCCACTGAGCCCCCGCAGCACCTGAGAGAGAAACTGTGCGCAAGGCCCACTGAGCCCC
>PVIW01010855.1:0-41325 GCA_004026585.1 Noctilio leporinus
GGTTGGTGGGGAGGGGGACAGAGGGGAGCAAAAAGGGGATGAATGTAATACAACAACAATAAAATTCAAAAAAAAAAAAGGAAGAAGAAGAAAAGAAAAAATGGGAAAATTACCTGAATATACTTTTGCTTTGTGTAAATGTGGTTTTTGATAAAAAATAATTTGAATATTTCAAGGACTCAAAGAATAAACAAACATTTATAATACAAAGAAATCAAATATTGAAAATAAAGTAGAAAAAATAATATGTAGATACATTAGCCATTTTCCCAACCAGATGTATAAAGGCCCTAATAGCTACATTGAGAGAAGAAAGCTATAGTAGTTACTAGTCCTTAGAAGCTATGACACATGAGAAGGAGCCCCACATTCCCATCCCTCTGTTGTATCCAGTGATAACGAGCTAGAGTACCTGTAATTTTTGGTAAATCTTAAAGTAGAGCAGAAGTCTTCTATATTCTCCAAATGTAGCCCATGAATGTTCAAATCACCATATTAAGAAAAGTTCCAGCCCTGGCTGGTGGCACAGTGGATAAGGTGGAGGCCTATGAACCCAAAAGTCACTGGTTCCATTCCCAGCCAGGGCACACATAACAAGGTTGCAAGCCAGGTCTCCAGCCAGGTCCCTAGCTGGAGGCAGTTGAAAGGCAACCATACTTTGATATCTCTCTCCCTCTCTGCCACTCTCCCTTCCCCTCTCTCTGAAAATAATAAATAAACTCTTAAAGAAACAAATAGATAAATAATAAATTTTAAAATTTAAAAAAAAAAAAAAGAAAGAAAAGTTAAGTTCCAGGTTAAGTATGGTGCCAAAACTATAAAATGGATGCAGTCTTTGGGCTTGAAGGCAGCTTTAAAAATGTTTCTGTAACTTCGACAGTTCTACCATCAATAGATAAGGTTGGTATTTCTTTTTGAATCTAAGAGCTTCCAAACACTAGAAATGACATTATGTAATTCCAATGCTAAATAATAAAAAGTAAACAACTTCTGCCTATTTTTCTTAGACATTTTCCCCTCTTGAAACCCAGTCTTCCATGTTTCAATGGAGCTAATTTTGACAGAAATTAACAGTTTGTTCTGCTTTCATGTTTTAAACCTTAGTTTAATTGTAGTAAAATAAAAACAACATAAAATTTACCATCTTAACTTATTTTAAATAAATAATTTTGTACTTCCAATCCCTCTGTATAATAAATATAAAATTTAAAGAGAGATCTTAGGAAAAGACTATTCTACTGAATATTATTTGAAACTTGTGGTAAAATTTGTAAGATAAATGGCTTGCTTAGGATGCATCTGTAGCCCCAATCTAAAATAGAGTTAACTGGCCTGAATGAGAGCTGAATCCATGGTGATGGGTTCTAATAATTTCAATATACCTGATACAATCAATTGATAAAATATTATCAGAGGAACCATCTTGCCTAAAATGTATAAGTTGTCAATATGGTGTTAGTAATAAAAAGTATTGATTCTGTCAAAAATCCCACTTGCAGCTATAGTTTAATTATTTGACTTTGGTTTAATTCATTATACACCCATGGAGGTTGTATGTTCACTTATAAGATAAAAAGTGAAGGTGCCAATTATTTTCTTTAAAACCTGCAATTTTAGGCAAAAATATGAGGATTACTTCCCTACTGTCATGTAATGACAAAGTGTGTTACATTTATGTTCACTTTCCTATCTCTAACTCTTAGCTCACTAACTTTGATTCTTTCACCAAAGCCTCATCTTCATTCCCTTTTGGGATTTTGGGCTTCAGTTTCATGGCACCAGTGTTTCTCACCAGTGATGATACCAATGAAAGAAAACTGAGTGTGAGATTTAAAACATTATAATGCATTATAGAAACATTAGCTCTGAGGATCATTAAAGAACATAGACCTTTGGGGAAAATATACAGATTGTGAGCAAATGTATTGTAGTATTCATTACCTGGTAGACTATATTGTTAAAGATGAGTTCAGAGGTTTTTCATACAAATAAAAGATTTAATACCAGACATTGAAGTAGTTAGTACATACCTTTACTATTTTGTGATAACTAAATTATTAATAATTGCTTAAGTTCAGTTCTTAGACCAAAAAGGGAAGAGGAATATATAGCAGTTCATATTTCTGTTTCCTATCTAAATTTGAGAGGAGAGTTTGAGCAATCTAGGGACTAATCATACTTATGATTTATTCCTATTAAGTCCAGAGGGAGAGGCAACAATATATGAAGCACTTCTAATATTACCTCTTAATGATTTTTTTTTCAGCCATGGATCTCTTTGGCAATCTAGGGAACATCATAAATCTTTAAAGTTTTTTAAATGTATAAAATAATATACATATGTTTACAAAAGAAAATAATTTATTGAAATGTGGTTAACATATTAACAATAACCTCCATAATTTCAAAGTAGTGGTGAGTATATACAGTGTAATATTTTAAATATCTTCTGTAACTTGAATGCAACTTGAAAGGTTCTGATTTCTATTGGTGATAGTCACTTAAAATTGCTTGTTTTATTGTGGTTTAATGTCCACATTTAACATCAAAAGAAATGCTAAGTGTCAGTTAAAAGACAGTGACAATAAAGATGCATCTTTTTTTCTCATTCAAGTTCATGAAACTCCAAAAATCTAACTTTTTAGCATTCAGGGTGCCCAGTTCAGGAAACCCTGATAACTTGTCTCTACCATGGAATTAGTTGATTTGTGTTTCTTTTTAATGTCAAGAAGAACTATTACGTATAAAATCCTAAAGTAAAAATGAAAACAAACAAATCAAAACAAGAAAGAATAAAGAAAGAAAGAAAAACTCCCACTGTATTTAGCAGTAATAAGCCTGAAATCATAGCCTGGTCTAGTCTCAAGAGGTGCAAGGCTTGCATACATTAGACAAAAAGGATATGGGAAAATATGTCATGTTAAGCTTAGGTCACTTCCATATTTCATTAGAGTTGAAAAAAAAAAAAAAACAGAAGGAAATTTATGGACATATCAGGTGAGCCAGATAATATCTGTGATCAATTATGTTCTTCCCCTACTGATCTTTTCAGTGAGAAAATAATTTTAATAAATGAGTTAAGTTAAATGAGGCTTTAGGTAGACTGCAGTAGAAAGATAATTAGTTTTGAAGGTAAATAGTTATAATGCCTGTTTTAATGGTATTAAATAAAATATAATTTAAAAAATTGAGATCTATTTTACTACAGTTGTCCCTCTTCACCTGCTGTTTTGTGTGCTACAATTAACTGTGGTTTGAAAATATTAAATGTAAAATTCCAAAAATAACTAGTTCATAGATTCTAAATTACAGGTCTTTCTGATGAGCATACTGTAATCTCCCACCATTCTCCTCTGCCCCACCCAGGACATGAATCTTCTTTTGGTCCAGATGATCTTGGCTATAAACACTACTGCCTATTAGTAGCCATCTAAGTATCATATCCAAGCAAGTATCACAGTGTTTGTGTTCAGGTAACCCTTGTTTTATTTTAAAATAACCATAAAGCCATTCAAATAACTTAATTATAGTGTATTGCTATAATTATTCTATTTTATTATTAGTTACTGTTAATCTCTTATGGTGCTTAATTTCTAAATTAAACTTTATCCTAGGTATGTATGCAGAGGAAAAAACATACATTGCTAATTTTACAGAATCTGTATTATCCACAATTTCAGGCATCCATTGTGGGTCTTGGAATATATCCACAGTAAAGAAGAGTGTATAGATCAAATAAGGATCTATAAGATAACATAATGGATCAAATAAGATAACATAATGTTTCCATAAGGAACAAAATTAGCACTAAACAATGTGACTTTATACCCATATTTAAATATACTTAAACTAGAAATGCCTACTCCATGTATATGAAATTTCAATTGTTACTTCCACATAAATCCTTTTTATAAACATTGTACTACAAAATGCATGCAAATTTTAACAAAGGAAAATTATCACCCTGGCTGGGTGGCTCAGTTTGTTGGAGTGTTGTCCTGTGCACCAAAAAGTTGCTGGTTCAAAATCTGGGTTGCAGGTTCCATCCCAATTAGGTTGTGTACAAGAGGCAACCCATTGACACTTCTCTCTCATATTGCTGCGTGTCTCCATCTCTGCCTCTCTCCCTTCCTCCCATTTCCTCTACCTCTAAAAATATCAATGAACATATCCTTGAGTAAAAATTTGAAAAAAAAAAAAAAAAAGGAAAAGAAAGACTACCAACATTTCTCTAAATTGCTTATATCAGAAACACAAGTGTAGAATAGCAAGGTTGTAGGCAAGAGGTGAGTAGAAGATTCAGGAAAGGAGCAAATAGATCATGAAAGACTTTTTATGATATGTTAAGACATATGGGTGATAAAAACTTTAAAATGTGAGGCAGAGAACTAAAAATATAATGCACCACTGTGATAACATGTTTAGATTCTTAGTTTGAGTGAGGGCTTTCCATCATTGTTATAGTTCAGAAACATGCAGAAAATGACAAAGTGTGTTCAATATGTTGGCATATAAACCAGGCTCCTTGGAGTGGGCACTAGCTCACTAGGCAGGGCAGCTACTGCCATTCCTCCATACACCCACCCCCAGTTCCATTAGTAATAACTTTCACCTATAAGCTACTAGTTGCTTCTTCCAGAGCATAGCAGTTGGGCATCCTTTCTGATCTATACAAAAATAATTTGTTAATGGTGAACTTTTAAACTAATAAACAAATATTCACATCATATTCAGCTTTTAAACTAGGTTCTACCAGTTAAAGCTATTATTTGAGAACACTCACAATGGTATCTGAAATGAATTTCTCTAAATTCCAACTTATTTTCAGTTGTAAGGCAATAGGAATAAAGTGATAACACACAAGAGACATTCTAGGCCAACTGCTAAAGTTTAGTGTTCTCAGATATGGGAGGACATGCTTGCAGTAATATAAGTCAAGGGTAACTTGCATTTGCTATTTTCTTTCTATCCATTTGTGGTAGAGAGAACAATGGTCCTCCCAAGCATATAAGTGCTATTTCCTGAAACCTGTAAATATGTTACCTTACATGACAAAAACGATATTGCACATGTGATTACAGGTGAATCTTGAGATAGGAGATTGTCCTGGGTTATCCAAAAGGGTCCCATGAAATCATAAGGGTACTTGTAAGATAAGGGTTTTGTAAGAGGGAGGCCAAAAATGAGACTCATAGGATATGTGATAAAGGGATCAGAAATGTGTGTGTGTGTGTGTGTGTGTGTGTGTGTGAGAGAGAGAGAGAGAGAGAGAAAGAGAGAGAGAAAGAGAGAGAGAGAGAGAGAGAGAGAGAGAGAGATTTGGAGATACTATACTATTGCCTTTGTAGATGCACAAGGAGCTGAGACAAGGAATCCATGTGGCCTACATGATCTGGGAAATACAAGGCAACACATTCTCCCTGGAGCCCACAGAAGAAACACAATTGTGCTGACACATTGATTTTAGGATTTCTACCTAAGACAAAACAAGAAGAAAATGTATTGATTAGTGTACTATATTTCTGTACTGTAGGAGCTCAGCTCCAGCAGGTTTACTTTAGGTTTGATAAGACAAAAAAATGACAGTGGAGCATTGGAGAGGGAATTGATACCAAGTTTATTGTTGTGGTGGGAAGACAGCAACCAAAGATCTGCATTTATTCTCATGTAGGAAGGTGAGATGTGAGCACAGGATCCTCCTTTGTCTCACGGTGGGAGGTGAGGCCGGAACCAAACAACATCCACTCCACCTAAGCACACCTAAGCATCAGCAGTTCTTATGCTGTTTATACATATATACATATATATATATATACACACACACATACATATGTGCATATATATATGTATAGACACAAATATATATAATATACATGTATATAATATGCGTATATATATAGGTATAATGCGTGCATGCGTGCACGCGCACACACACACACACATATGAAATTAAATAAAAGTGACATGTAGCCAACCACTGTGAGATACTGTGACCCTTGTGCACTAAGGCACTATCTTAGGTAAGGGTGATCTGGGAAAATGCATGCAGGTGGAGGCGGGGATCCTGGCTACAATCAACCTGACTTGATACTCCACCCCTCCAGGATTCTTGCCTCACAATCTGCACAACAGGATTCTTCTGCATGGAGACCTGTACAAGAATACTGAAGCACTGCCTGCAAATTCCACAGCAGCAATATAAGCTGCAATAATATAAGAAAAAATGAACTACAATGTATAGAGGTGTAACTAATACTGTACACCATTTAGAGGTTAGGGAGGTCCACCAGGCCCCCCACAGTGGGTCATGGGTGTGTTTGGGTATACCCACCACCTCTTCTGGTAACTCTTGTAAAGCAAGGGATATATTGTGTTGGGCATCAGGTACATACATGCAGTATTCTGTGTAGAGCAAAGCATACACCTTCTCCCTGCACAGAAGTAGCATATCTAGTGTCATTCTGTTTTGCAGCATCACATTGCACTGTTGCCCTGCCTCCTTATTGAGAAGAGATAGGGTGTGATGAGTTGCATTAAAGGCTTATGCTGTATGCTTGGCCAAAGCAGTTACCTCCACATCCATGATTATGCTTGCACCTTGTGGGGGAATATACAGCTAATGGACAGAACCATCAGCAGTTCTTTTAACCTGGTCCCTAGTCTTAAGTGTTTCTCAGTAGGTACTTGCTTCAGGGTAGGTAAAATGTGACTTGGAACATATAGTCACCCCCATCTGCAGTGTTCTGTCCAATTATAGGGCAAATATGGTCGATCATAAGTTCCACACACCCATAGGGTCACCCAAGTAACTGGGAATAGGCCCACGGGGCAGTGTCATGTCTTCCACAGTGATCCACACAAGAGACAACATGGATTTTGTAAAAAGGATGTGGGCAACCATTCAACTGCCACAGGGGTGTTGGAAGTGGTGCCATTTTGCCATTCTAGACAGAGGTTTAGTGGGGTATGCTAACTCCACCATCACTGACATTAACCAGCCTAGTCCATCCCAAAATGAGTACCCTAACAAGGGCTTGGAACTATTCACATGGCTGCATAACAAGTCCTTAACTTCAGTTCATGTATCAACCCATTAGTAGATGGGGTCAGGGTCAGTCCAATGGCATAGCCACTGCCATACAGTGTGGTTGGCAGGTTGCACTCTCCATGGTAAGCCAATGGCAATGTTGCTTGGCATCTCTGGGCAGACCCAGCATACCAAGGCGTATACATTGTTGTAGACCAACCTTAACAGCAATTAAAAAACATGTTTCAGTGGTACTAACAAGGGTAATTCCTGCCCATTCAGTAGGATGCACACTGAAAAAGAATCATGAGATAACACAGTAGCAGGTATAGTGTCTCTCCTCAGTCTTGTATACCACACATTTACTCCCTTCCCCAAGGGAGTCACTGTTGGGTAAATATGTTTGGCTATCACAGGGGCATGCATTGGCCATAATGAAAGAACAAAACTGCCCTGCAAGTTGCTCATGGCCTCTGCACCCTTAGGCATACCACTGTGACCTGAGGAGGCCATGTGGCTATTACCCAAGTATACACATCAAGTTGTCTTGAAGCTACTAATACTAACAGTCATGGATCCATGTGGCAAAATTCCCAAGGCCAGTTGCATTCCGTTGTGTCACCCAGATTCAAGACTGTTGGTGTGGGCAAGATAATGTTATTCTGTTTCCAAAACCAGGCTTTGCCACATCATCTTTGGTGCATACTTGCAGTTGTATGGGGGCTGTGGCTAGCTGGAGCAGATTCAATGGGGAGAGTGCTCCTTTTCTCAGACGCTCATTGAGGATGCGTAACACAGTCCATAACCATGAGGCCAACCCTTTCAGAGAGCCTGCCTGTGCCAAAAGTCCCTTTTGTAATAGATTGTTATACCTTTCAATGATGCCAGTACTCTGTGGATTATGAGATGTAAAATTTCCATTGGATGCCCAGACAGATTATCCAGGCTTATAATCTCTTTCCAATAAAATGAGTTCCTTGATTGCTCTCTATACTTAACAGGCTGCCATAGGTGGCAAACGGTTTTTCTAAGTGCTTCCTGGTGGTCTGCAGATCAGTGACTCTGTCAAGGAATGCCACTAACAAAAATGTTGCAGTATTCAGATTCTAGCTATGCAGGCAACCAGAATCAAACAAGGCCTAGCTATTGGTAGAAATGACTAGAGGGGAGGGTTTGTTGGTAATGAGCATCCACACAACTTGTAACTCTACCCATTGACTACTCTGTCCTCTTTCATATTCCATCCTTATGGTTTCTGTCTTAGGGTGGAAGGGTAAGGCTTTCCATGTGGTGGGGTGCCCCCAGCTTGACCCATCTATATACCACACATCCTCTGGTATTGAGTGTGTCTTACTTATAGAGGCTTACAAGGGCAGTCAGTTCAGGCATTGGTCCTTCAGTCTTATGTGTCCCAATGTATTCTACAGGTCCTAGGACTTGTAGCTCCCCACTTAGGGGGCTTGAGGACAGAGTACTTCACTGTTGCAAATATGCACCCCACTTGGCTAGTGTGGATGTTTGTGCCAGCCCACTTTTGGACTTTTGCATCCAGTCACACACCCAGCCTACTATTGGATAGGTTGTGGTCACCTTTATGGGGCGATACCTGTAATAGTCTTCCTTCTTAAAAGTTGATTGATTGATTGAGAGTGGGGAAAGATGGGTGTAAGAGAGGGAGAAAAATATCAATGTGTGGTTTCCTCTCAAGCACCCACAACTGGGGACACACCCAAACATGTGTCTTGACTGGGAATCAAACTGGTGACCCTTTCCTTTGCAGAGCAGAACTCAATGCCCTGAGCCACAGCAGCAAAGACAGCTAGCTACTTTTCAATTAGGGGGTAATTAAAGTCTGTTCCTTCCAAAGTTGTTACCAAAACCTGGTGGTTGTTGTATCCATTCTTATCATTGCCATAGACTCCAAACATACATTCAGGGGTAACATGGACATCCAACTCACAAGGTCATGTTGGATTCAAAACATTCAAGGCCTGTACTATTTTTATGGCCCAATTAGCTACAGAAAAAGCCATTTCTTGTTGGTGTTCCCAGTCCCTCCTGACTCTTCTATACCAAGTGATACAAAGGTTTCAGAATTTGTGCTAAATATGAAATAAGCAGTCTCCAATTGCCCAATACACCCAAGAATACCTGTAATTGTTTGATGTATAGGGGTTGGAAACACCTATACTTTATCAATTACTGTCTGTGGCACTACCTACATTTTACCTGACTTGACAACCTCAAAGAACTTGACAGATAAACCAGGTCCTTGTATCTTGTTCATATTTACTCTCCATCCTCATTGCTGCAAATGCTTCAGCAAGGTAGGCACAACAGTTTCTAAATCTTTAAGAGAGTCAGAAGTCAGCATGATATCAGTATAAGGATAAGTTCCACCCTGGCTGGTAGCCCAGTGGATAAGGCGCCGGCCTGCGAACCCAAAGGTACAGGTTCAATTCCCGAACCAGTGGACATAACCAGGTTGCAAACCAGGTCTCCAGTCAGGTCTGTGGCTGGAGACAGGTGAAACACAACCATACATTGATGTCTCTCTCCCTCTCTGCCTCTCTCCCCTCCCCTCTTTCTAAAGTTAATGAAATAAAATCTTTAAAAAAAAAAAAAAAAAGGATAAGTTCCCATATCTCACAACATCTGCTATAATTCAGTATATGATTACCACCTACCGGTTGTAGATGATAAATCTCCTGGGTTTAGCCACATAATGCACATGGCCACCATGGTGGGCCAACCCAATAGTCCAACCTGAGAGGCTATGGCTGACCCCTGACCCATAGTTTTGGTCTGTGGCAAATCCTCTCAACTACTGAAGTGTACCACAGGAACTTAGGTTCAGGCACATTTACTTTGGATTCTACAAGACAAAAGAATGTCAATGGAACTTTGAAGAGGGAACTCATACCAAGTTAATTCTTGCAGCAATGGGCAAGATGGTGACCAAGCAATGGCAAAAACTTATTCTATTTTTGTGGTGGTGGGGGAGATGAGAGCTAAATCATCCATGCTGCCTAAGAAGCAAATGTGACACGCAGCCAACCACTGTGGCATAGCATGACCCTTGTGCACTAAGGTATTCTCTTAAATAAGGGTGAGCTGAGAAAATACATGTGCTACAGTCACCCTGATATAAAACTTTCTCTTAAAATTTTATGGTAGCAATAGAAAACTAAAATACCATGTGTCTATGTATGCACAATTTTTACACATTTTCCCCTCCATTAACATATGAACCACAGTACTAAAGTGAACAAAAATACATACTGAATTACCATATGTTAAGTACAGTTCCAACATAAAACTACAAACTTTCATCTTAATAAAAGTCATAGAAAGATAATGAGTTGTAGCCTTTCCAATATTTTATTATTAACTTACATTAAAGCCCTGGCTGGTGGTACAGTGGATAAGGCACTTGTCTGCAAATCCAAAGGTTGCTGGTTCCACTCTGAGCCAGGGCACATAACCAGGTTGCAAGCCAGGTCTCCAGACAGTTCTGTAGCTGGAGGCAGGTTAAAGGCAGCCACACATTGATGTTTCTCTCTCTCTGCCTCTCTCCCTTCCCTTCTTTCTAAAATTAATAAATAAAAATCTTTTAAAAAATAATTTATATTAAAATGTTATGAAATATCAAGAATATCTTAAAATTTAAACAGCACATGTTTCAAACTTCTACCACATGATGGTGATGCTTTGCTTTTAATAAAATGCACCATTATTCATGTTTGCATTGGAACAGCAATAATAGTTAACAATATATTTATATTTTAAAATGTCACAAGAAAAAGACATTTAAGAAGAGATATTTTGACAGACATATATACATGACACTGTATATAAAAACCCAAAGGATTCTACTAAAAGACTACAAGAGATAAATAAAATCAGCAATATAGCAAGATAAAAAATAAATATCCAGAAATTAGTTGCATTTTTGTATACCAATAATTAGCCATAGAAAAAGAACTAAAAAAAAAAAAAAAAAAACCCAAGCCCTGGCTGGTGTGGCTCAGTGGATTGAGTGTCAGCCAGAGAACCAAAGGGTTGCCAGTTGATTCCCAGTCAGAACACATGCCTGGGTTGCAGGCCAGGTCCCCAGTTAGGGAAGTGTGAGAGGCAACATTGGTGTTTCTCTCCCTCTCTTTTTCCCTCCCTCTCTTCTCTCAAAAACTAAATAAATAAAATCTTTAATCATAAAGAAAGAAAAAAATCCCATTACAATTGCATCAAAAATAATAAAATACCTAGGAACAAATTTAACCAAGAATGTTAAAAACCTGTGCTCAAAAAGTTATAAGACAATGAAGAAAGAAATTGAAGAAGTTACAAATAAATGGAATCATATATTGTGTTCATGGATAGGAAGAATTAATGTTATTAAAATGCCCTTATTACCCAAAGCAATCTATAGATTCAATATATTTTCTACCAAGATACCAATGGCATAGTTCACAGAATAGAACAAATATTCCAAAAATGTATTTGGAACCACAAAAAATCTTAAGTAGCAACAGTGATTTAAAAGAACAAACTTGGACAAGTCACTCTACCTAATATCAAATTATCCCACAATGTCATAGTAATCAAAACAGTATAATATTTGCATAAAAATATATATCTATATATCTATATAGATATAGATCAATGGAACAAAATTGAGTCCAGAAATAAACCTATGCCTTTATTGTTAATTAATATTTCACAAAGGAGGCAAGAACATACAATGGTGTAAAGATACAGTTTTCTATAAAAATGATCTTGTGGAAATGGGATAGCCATTTGCAAAAAAAAGAAAAAGACAGAAAGAAAAAGAAACTAGACTACCTTCTTATGATATACTGAGTTTAAACATGGAAGAAGAAATATATAATTTTTATAAATAAATTCTTTTGGGGTCCCCTCTTGGTATGTACCCTTACATTCATTTCAGCATTATTTACAATAAACAATATTAGGAAGCAGCACAAATGTACATCATGAGTGGAAAAGAAAATTGTGGTATATTTTCACAATGGAATACTACTAGGTCAAAAAAGTGGGGGTGGTATCTAGCCTTTGTGACAGCATGGATGGATCTGGACAGTGTTACCACTAAGTAAAATAAGCTAGTCAGAGAAAGAAAAATACATTATGATTTACCTGCATGTGGAATCTAAAGAACAAAATAAAGTAAAAACAGACTGATATACAAAGAGACTGACAGCTCTCAGAGGGCAGAGGAGTTCAGAGCTGGGTGAAAAAGTGAATAATTAAACTAAATATAAATGTATATACACAGACAACAGTATGATAATTACCAGATAGAAAGGCTGTAGAGGTATGTAGAATAGGGTAAAGGAGGACATAAATGGTGATAGGAGAAGACTTGACTTTAGTTGGTGAATACACAATACAATATACAAATGGTGAATTATATAATTATGCACTTGAAACCTATATAATTTTATTAACCAATATCATCCCAATACATCCTATAAAATGTTTTAATAAAAATAAAATGTTTGGTAATAAACATGATTTGTGTGTGTGTGTGTGTGTGTGTGTGTGTGTGTGCATGTAAGAGACATCACACTGTCTATGTTAAGTCCTTTGATTATATTACTTTTTAATTGTGGAAACACAAAAACTATCTTTGTTATACCTCGATTTTCTAAAAATTAGAAACACTAATACCACCTCAAAATATTAGTCGAAATAATAGAAAAAATGTATATGACATAATAAGAACAGTATTTGGCATACAGTAAATACTATGAAAGTGTTAGCTATTATTTTTATTATTAGCACCACTATTATTCTCACTAAACTAAGTAAATATCAAAGAAACTCAGTCACTTTTTTTTTTAATATTTCATTTCATTATTTTTAGAAAAAGGGGAAGGGAGAGAGGCAGAGAGGGAGAGAGACATCAAGCATGGTTGCATTTCACCTGCCTCCAGCCAGACCTGACTGGAGACCTGGTTTGCAACCTGGTTATGTGCTCTGGCTGGGGAATCGAATCTGTGACCTTTGGGTTCACAGGCTGGCACCTTCTCCACTGTGCTACCAGCCAGGGTGGTACCTTTTTATTATACCAGTAATTGTTGAAATACTTCATTGGCCATTAGTGTCCAACCACCTCACTATGTTCTCACTGATGACCTACATGACTTCTTCAACTGGCCATTACAATACTGATGATTACACTCTTGCTACATACTATCCACTACTGTAAATTGTTCTTCCATTTTAATTGTTTGGCTTCAATGATGCAAAATCTTTAAAATAATTTTTCCTGACAAGTAGTTGTTTGGAAGTTTTTGATGTTTACATTTTTTATAGTTAAAAGAGGATCATGATTGGCTCCTCAGTTGGATAGTTAGCATCTTGAACCAACAAATGGATGAGGCCTTTCAAATCTGATTAAGTAAATTGACATACCTATTCAATCTGAAAATAAATTCACTTAACTGAACCAAGAACTGATCATGTCATAGTAGTGAAAAATAGATATTTTCCCCCTTAGACACAAAAATTTCAGTACCATGCTAACTTTGTCACTTCTGAATTATGTTGATAAATATCTGGTAACCAGTGCAATAGGCACCAATTGCTAAAGTAAGAATATGGTCCTGACTGATGTGGCTCAGTTGGTTGGGTATCATCACACAAAGTGAAAGGTCACTGGTTTGATTCCTGGTCAGAGCACATGCCTGGGTTGCAGTTTTATTCCAGATTGAGGCACATTCAAGAGGCAACCCATAAAAGTTTCTGTCTTACATTAATGTTTATCTTCCTCTTTTTCTTCCTTCCTTCTTCTGTCTCTAAAAATAAATAAACAAAATCTTAGAATAAATATATAAACAAACAAACAAATAAATACATAGAATAAGAATATGCAGTACTTGTTAAGAAGCCACTTCCAGTTTGTCAGAAATGGCAATTGACAGCTTCTTGAACTATCATTCTAAAGTCCTTCAGTATTAACATAGAACCAATGTGATATCACCTGGTAATTATAATGTATGCTGCAAATACATAATTAACTAGAAAATTTATAGCCATATATAATCCACTCAAAAACTTGCTCTTTGAAGCCTTTGGACCCAACTTCAGACCATTACAATTCTCATTTTTCCAGTTTATAGCATTAATCAAGTACATTTTCTAATTTGAATAGTTTTGCCACGTAAAAACACTTCTATTTTCTTTTACAAATTTTCGTATCATGTCTCCCAAATAGAATGTACAGTTAAAAGGGCTCATTAATTTTTTATTTTATTTTTTAATCCTCTCCTGAGAATATGTTTATTGATTTTAGAGAAAGAGAAAGGTAGTGAAAGAGAGAGAGAGAAACATAAATGTAAAAGAGAAATATCAATCAGTATGCACTCTGATCAAGGATTGGGCCCACAACCTAGGTATGTGTACTGACCAGGGATCCAACTTGCAACCTTTTGGTGTACAGGATGACACTCAACCAACTGAGCCATTCAGCCAGGACAGGGCTCATTCATTAAAAAAATACAGTCTGCACATATTAGCTCCCCAGATATTCATTTTATCAGATTGCTTTAATGTGTTATTGAGTCTAGGTTAATTGGCTTAACTTTAATATGTTCTGGTTAATTTTCTACACTGTACAGGTCAGAATATAGCTAATTGGACCATCAGAGACAGAGGGGAGGCAAGATACAGCATGGTAAAACTAATATCTATTTCTCAATAATTGTAGCATTAAAGTTTGGTTTTATTGTCAACCAGACTTAAACATCATTTTCACATAGGTACAGAATATTTGGTTGGCTTAATATCTTTACTAATTCAATAACTATTTACAGAAAATCTCAAAAGTCTGGCGCCATATAATTTACTGACAATATAAATAACTATGCGATTTGTCATGTTTTATAGAGGGGGGAATGGAAAAATGATGTTTAACATGAACATACTTCCTTTTACTGCATTAGCACAGAGTCAGCCCTAAGTAGGGCATTAAGAAATGATTCAATTATTTTCCTACCTTTGACACCCCTTATAGATTTTATTTTAAATGTTTGCATGTGTAATGAGGTGAAAAATAAAGATAGGACTTTTTTATAACATCCTATTCAGATTCAGGGGCTATGTTGTACTTCTGGCAAAGAACTTTCAAAGGTAGGGGAAGCATTGTGATGAGAAGAGCTTCTCCTTGGGGATGTGGCTGTGATGCAGAGAAGACTCATGGAATGGGTGTGAATCAAGCCTCATGCTTCTAGGTGCCACTTGTCTATTCTGATTATTCTTTGTACCAGAGGTTTAGACTGTAATTGTCAACTGTGTTCTTTAATAATACTGGAAAGGTTTATTTAAACTAGAACTCTATATTTTTAATAACAAAAGTTTTCCTTAAGAATTACAAAATATATTAGACCCACATGCAGTTTATTAAATTATTAACTGAATCAGAAACATTTTTAACATATAAGTAACATGAAATGATCCTAGTTGATCTTCAATCCTTCTCACATGAAAATTGATGCAATTCTTATCATATCATGACCATGTTTTACCTGATTACCTTCTCACCAAAAACTACTTTGGTTTATTTTCTGATACTCTTCATTTACATTGTCCATTTCTCAAACTGTTAGCTTTGGAATGATTAATATCAATTCAAACTACAGAATCTTTGATTTATATCATATCCTAATGTTCAAAGTTCAAGAAAATGACCATATTTTTAAGTTATTTTATACAATATTAGAAAAGCCTGTTATTATTATAGGAACATACTATTCTTCAATAAGTTTCCTATAGAATTCATGGCACAGGTGACAGTTTTGTTAACTGGGAAGTATGCCATCAGCATACCTCACTAAGATTTGTTTTTTTCATTTGAAACCTTATTTATGGTGAGTCAGAAAGAGGGATTTTATAGTTTTTATGAACTTTGGATCTGAAGAAAACTATTGTCAGGGTGGTACATTCTGATCAAATCCCCACAGTATCTTTGTCTGTAGGATACTTTCTGGATTCCAGTATCAAATATCTCTCCTGTCTACTTCAGTTTAAAAGTCCAGGAAATTTCAATTTACTCTTTCATTCTCAAGCCTTTCTCATACTTAATACTAAGCATTATTTATCATTATATCTTAACTAAGCTATTCTAAATATATTTAATATATTTATATTAAATAAATACAATATTTCAAGAATATAAAGCAGGAAACATTATTACTATGCAAAAGTATATATGCTTCTTCTTTTATGAAAAGAAAGCATTACATAAAAAGATATAGAGATAATGCAAATAATCCATTTTAACTTCCCCTTCAACCTAGTCAATTATATTGATTTGTTAACAGAACAAAAATATTCTATCAGGTATACAGGAATAAAATTGAGTCCAATTCAGTGAAAACATGGCATTTTCCCTTATTGCTGTTTAAACAGAATCTGTACAACAGATTCTACTAAGACAAATTGACATAAATTCTATTATTGCATTAATTTCATTTCCACTGAGCACAATAGTGCTAAGGCTGCGTTATGTCAATCATTCATTGTCATAGGAAAATGTTCTTTCTTATTGAGATATAGTATTTGTTTAGAATAGAGTTACAGATACTACTTGGGAGAAAATATGCAATGTATCATCCACCAGGATTAACTGATAAACATTTTTGAAGTTACTAAGTTATCCTTAGTGCTATCAGTATAAATTTCAGGCTAACAAAAATGTTTTCAATAAAAATATCTTTGAATATCTCATCATTAATTAATAATAATTAAAGGATATATTTCTACTTTTATAAAATTCATTCAAGAATATTACATAGGACTCTATCTTCCTCTAACAGTTGTATTTTTGTATGATTATTCTCTTGAGAGAGTTCACTAACTCTAGTTAAATGTTGTATGTTTTATAAATTGCCTGTTATCTTTTAAAAATGTCTTTTCTGAAAAGACTGAAAAGGCTACTTTTTTAATGTAGCAAGCTAAAATCTAGTGGAGAACAGTGACTAGGTCAGAAAGAGCTTATAGCAGCAGGATACTTCAATTAATTAGACAAGATAAATATTTGAAGGTCTTTAAAGGTTCATTCCTCATAAAGATTTATATCACCATTATGCTATATAATTACTTCAATTTCATAATTACCATCTAAAAATCCCTTAAAATTAAATATATATATATATATATATATATTTTATTTGACATATTCTCCCAATATAACAATTACTTTATATGAATTTAATGGTCTTCCTAACCGATAGAACTGTACAATGTTAGCCATTCTGCTATTAAAATATTCTAATTAAATCAGTCACCCTGGTTCTATCTGTTATATATTGATATCATGTGGAGAAGCTTCTGGAATCTCTCCAGGGCAATGAATGTAGTCAGTTTCTTTCAAGGCTCACTGAATGTCACACACAGGAGGACCTTGTTCTTGGTTTGAAATTGTAACTGAGGCTCTGGGTTTATTATGGGGATTAAGTCAATTCTATCATAATGCTTTCAAAATGTTTGCAAAGTAAAAACAATTGTGATGGTTTAGGTGAAAGACAGGAGGAGAATCCCTGGAAATTCTTCCCAGTTCTAAATGTTAAGGGATAGTCCCAGGAACTTAGGTCTTTAGGAACATTATGAACTGCTGAATTCACAAGGCTGGACCTGAACAGGACATCAGAAGTCAGTGGTGAAGCTAGATTTGTAAATTCAGATGATGTATGCTCTCTCTAGAATTACGGCAACTTCTATTAGTGTTTTCCAACATATTCACTTATTTTTAAATTTTAATTTCTTGGAATTTAACAGTGGTTTGACAGTGGAATAATCCATAAGAACTAGATGTGTATAATCTTCTTGTTAAAAGATGAAAGTAGCAATTGTCTTAATACGTTAATTAGAACAATTTGTCTGACAAAATGAAGGTGCATACAAATGATAGATGAGAACACTGCATCTTGCCATTGCTATTTTTTCAGCTCTAGTTGATTTGTAGAATGACAGAAATCTTTCACAAAACAATCTTAATTTTATAACCATGATTTAATAATTAGGTGAGTCTACCTGATAATGTCCTTCCTTGAAATGCAGGACTACACATTACTAATTATGAGGATGCATTATTATAGTGTTGGCTATTCTGTTTATATTTCAGGTCTCTTTAGGAATCAAGAATGCCACACTTTAAATAAAATGGCTAAACATATAACATATCTACATATATATATATATATATATATATATATATATATACACACACACACACATATACAAATAGGTATATACGTTCTATTCTCCTTATCTTATTACTTTTTTTAATATTTCAAATATTAAATATTTCCAAAAAAATTTTAAATCAAAGCTATTCATGCATATAAAGATTCAGTTATATTAGATTTAAAAATAAAATTCAAAGCTCTGGCTTGGGCACAGTGGATAAGGCGCTGGTCTGCAAACCCAAAGGTCTCTGGTTTGATTCTCAACCAGGACACATAACCAGGTTGCAAGCCAGGTCTCCAGCAAGGTCTGTAGCTGGAGGCAGGTGAAAGGCAACCATACATTGAAGTCTCTCTCCCTCTCTGCCTCTGTCCCTTCCCTATGCTCTAAAAATAATAAATAAAATCTTTAAAAATAAATAAATAAAATAAAATAAATAAAATTCAGTCCTTTTAGGAGAAAAAATATTTAGCTATTTTGTCTGATTCAGTGAGTATTCATCTATTTTTATACATATTACAGGTTTGTTAGTATCTATTACCCTTCTGCTATGGTTCTTTTCTACCTTTTTGTTTCATCGTATTGCTTAGTTCCACATACACACACTATCTCATTTACCTTTTCTCTTGACAAGGCTATATCCCATGTTGGGCTTGATCAAAACTTGCTATTGATGCATGTATTATTCTACATACTATACAAAGTTCATTTCAAGTTTACTTGGTCCATTCATTTTCATACAACCCTCAGACTACCATTTTCAAGTCTTCTCTCTTTTCAAACCTGCAACATATTCTCTCCAGTTCTTACAAGTGACCTTGCTTTCTATTTTCTTTAGAAAATTGATATAGCTAAAGGAGAAAATGTTCACCAGCTCTGAGATATGATGTATCTTCCCACATTCATCATGTCTTCACCATGCCCCCTGTAAAGACAGATGAACTATCTGTATTCCAAACTATGACTTCATGCAAAAGTGAAGATCCAAAGGTAAAATTAGGAAACCTTAGAGGAAAAAAACATGAATGAACAAGGGTAAAATATCTTCACAAAATATTACACTGAAGAAGAGCATCTACATCCCCCTTAAAGAACACTGGGACCCCAATGATGAATTCTTTCAAAATAAAAAATGTTATATTAGAAATATTTCATAAGTCTGTCAACTGAAGCTTTTATGCAGTCTGTTAAAATGTGTTTTGATACAGTAACACACACATAAACACACACATATATATTTATTTTTATATACATATGCTTGTAAGATTATGGTGGCCAAGTAAACTACAGCTTTTGTTGCTTATTCATGACCACATGCATCATTGTACTGAGAAAACAAAATTATTAAATTTCCTATAGCTACACCAAATAATTCTGTAGCACATACAGGGTGCATATGATCAATTGGCAATAAATTTGATTCTCCTTATTTCATGTGTTTCTTATTAATTTTCAATAACTATGTTATTCAAATAATTTGAATAACTATATTTAAAATCATTGTTATAGATATAAAGTATTAAATTCTGAGAGCAACCATCATGTTGAAGGAATATGATGTTAGAGCAACCGTAATTTCTGGAGTGTTTGCATGGCCAACTCCTAAGGAGATTGAGCACTTCAATAACATCCCTTTATGTACAATTGACAACATGAAGAAGTTGTATGCTGCTGATCCTGATGTTGCCACAATAACAAGGAAAACAAATAAGGTATGCAAGGATTGCACAAGTCCAGATATTGTCCTGAGGATCCAGGAGATCATCAGAGAAGATCCAGGATGTTTACCTTGACATTTTGAGAGAAGTAATTGCACTGTGGATGAAGCAAGTTACAAATAGATGTAATTTTCTCTTCCAACAAGATGGTGCACCAGCACATAATGCCAGAAAGGTGCAAGAATTTCTCAGTGTCAATGTTCCTGAATTCTGGTAAAAGGAAATCTGGCTGCTTTGTTCACCAAATGCAAATTCTTCAGATTATTATGCATGGAGCATTTGTGAGAAAGAAGTAAATAAACAGGGAGAGGAGGAAAGATGGCAACAGAGTAGAGAGCAGTGCTGATGGTGTTCCAGAGTGCCAGAGCAGCTGGAGGATAGGATAGGAAGCACGAGACTTGTGCAGGTCCCTAAGAATTGGAGCAGTAAGTATCTGGACTCAGGGGAGCACAGCCCAGAGGTAGCAGCTACCTACAGGAGAGCAGGTGACACAGTTCTAAACCTGCCAGTGGGCTGAGGTCAGCTCTGGGCAGTGGGGGCTCTAACCAGAGGGGTGTCTCTAACTGAAGACAGCTCCAGGCTTTCTGGAGACTAGAAATCTGAGCAGTGAAGTGTGGGCAGTGAGTGCAAATGTGGGAGAGAAGGAGGAATTGAACTCCTGCAGGGGTGGAACTGTAGAGAGCTTCGCTCTGGAGACTGAGAGAGTGGAAGCTCCTCACTGGGCCAGAGCCTGAGAAAAAGAGACCTGCAGGGGGCAGGAGTGGGGGAGTGAGGAAGTGCAATGACCAGAGTGGTGAGAGGGCAGAAAATGGTGGTGCTGTGCCACCTGGAAAAAGGTGGCTTGGAGCCCCTGCAAGGGGGGAGGCCCAACACCATGCACCCACACTAGCCACAGGCTCCCACAAAGACTTGAAGTCCTATGGCTGCACCACTGGGGAGAAGGCAGCTCAAAGCCCTGGGGAGGAGGAGGGCCCAGCCCCACACACCCACATAGTGCAGGCTCCCACAGAAACTCCAAACCTCAAGCCAGGAACTTACAGCTGGTGCAACTGGCATGCCCATTGTAAGCTACAAAGGCTCCTCGAGGAGCTGGAGAGGGAAGAGTAGTGTTAGCCAGCAGGCTTCACTGCGGACCCCCTGGGGAGCCAGGCACACATCACAGAGGCAGTGGTGAAAAACTCCTCAAAGAGCTGGACTGCCTGGAGGGTTAGCCTTCAGCCAGGGGAGCCAGGTGCTGTTAGCAGACAGGGGCTACCTCCTCCAGGAGTTGCAAGGATAGGGCCAGCCATCATAGGACCCAGTGAGGTTGCAGGCCACCCCACATTGGAGCCAGGTGCCCTTCACAGGCAGGAACGTCCTCCAGGAGCTGGAGGGGGAGGAGCAGGGTCTCTGTGAAGATCCTACAAGTCTTCACTGAGAACCAGTGAGAGAAGGGAGGGACCCAAAACACCAGCAGCACAGAAACCCCGCTAGGCTACTGGAGGCCCAGCCTACCTGGGGACAGACACACGAATCAGCCCTGACTGTGACAACCATAGGCCCTGCCACTCCAAGACCACACAGCTAGACTGTAGACTACAGAGACCTGATCAAGAAAAAGAGGCAGACTCAGGAAATGGATCACTACTAATCTCAAGCACCTCAGTTACACCGAGAGCTACATCAACTATGAATCCCTAAAATATCCTTTTCAAAAGTTATTTCCAAGCCTCGCAATGAGTGAATTTTAAGTAAATACTATTTATACCATAATGTATCCCAACTCACATATTTTTACTCCTCTCCTATCTCAATCCACCTAAATACCCAAGACCCTCCTCCTACACTTGATTTAAAGTCTACTCACTCTCCTACTACAACACATTCCCAGTCCTCAATCTAAGTATTCCTCCCCTCCCCAGCCACCTAAACCTGTTCTTTATTTCTTCTTTCTTTCTTTCTTTCTTTTTTCCTGCTAAAAGCACATAGGTCCTGGCTCCACCTGGATCAATCAGGGATCATTAAGGGTGAACGGGGAAGCAGATACAGCAACTATATATATATATAGTATATATATAGTATATATAGTATGCTTATACTATTCACTCCTATTTGAGGCTTTCTGATTCTACCTCTCCTCATTTCTATAGAACACATAAGTTGGTTTTCTCTCTCATATCCCTGCTATCTTTGCTACTCCTCAGCACCTTTCAAAACTATCTATACTTTAGTCAAATTAATCATTTTTTCCCCTCATACAACAGTCTTAGTATATCTATATCCCTATCAAGATTGGCTCAGTTTCAGCTGAGGGTGTGATTAAGAGCAGGAATTACCTTGGAGGGCTTAAGTATATAGTTACATTCATAGGTACTCAAAAAGGGAAGTAAAAGAGAAAGATATCTCTGAAGGTATGGTTATTTTGCCTGGATTGGTGGTTCTGTTTTAGGAACTGCTCAAAAACACTGTATGACAAAGGATAGAAGGTGTTTCTCACAGTCATCCAACTGGAAGGAAAGGAGAAACATACACAACCAATCCAGAATACAACCATACAACCCAAGTTAACAACATAAAGGCCACGCCAAGAGTAACAAGTGGAGAAAATCTAGGAGACTGCAACTCTGAACTCCACAAATTTCCTAACACATTAGGGTGCTTTGCAAAGGCAGGGAAGCAAAGCAGATTAATCCAAGGAAAAAAAATAAAGGCAACAAGAGACATCCAAAATAGGGGGAAAAAGAATCAGTCCATCACAAAAAGGAAAAGAAGAATCCCCAGAAAAATCACCAAATAAAACAGAGGCAAATGTTTTTTTGCCTCTATAAGATATGGAATTCAAAAGAATGATGATAGAGAAGCCCAATGAGCTCAACCAGCTCAAAGAAAACTAAAAAGAGCTCCAGGGCAACTACAAAGAACTCCAAGGAAGTTATAAGGAACATACTGAGAGCTACACCAACATGAAAAAGGACTTAGACACTATCAGTAAGAGCCAGGAAAAAATGAATAATACAATTTCTGAATTAAAGAATACAGTAGAAGGAATCAACAGTAGGCTAGAGGAAGCAGAGGATTGGGTCAGCGAGTTGGAGGATAATGTAAACAAATATTTCAAGACAGTACAAGAGAATGAAAAAAGGCTGAAAAAGAATGAAGAGGTTTTAAGACTGCTTCAGGACAACAGGAAATGGAATAACATCCATATCATAGGGATACCAGAAGGAGAAGAGAAACAAGGAATGGAAAACCTGTTCAAAAAAGTCATGATAGAAAATTTCCCTAACATGATGAGTGAAAATGTTACTCAAGTTCAGGAAGCACATAGGGTTCCAATGAAGATCAACCCAAACAGACCAACTCCAAGGCACATTATAATTAAAATGGTAAATTTTAAAGACAAAGAGAGAATCCTAAAAGCATAAAAAGAGAAATGGCAAATAACATATAAGGGGGCTCCAATAAGGCTATCAAATGATTATTCAACAGAAACAATCCAAGGCAGAAGGGAATGGCAAAAAAAATTATTTCAAGTAATGGTAAAGGTCTGCAACTAAGAATACTGTACCCAGCAAGGCTCTCATTCAAAATGGAAGGAGAAATAAGGAGTTTCCTAGTCAAAAGAAGACTAAAAGAATACATCTCTACCAAACCAGCATTACAAGAAATGTTAAGGTCTTCTTTAAAAAAAAAAAAAAAATTAAGAAACAGAGAGAGCCAAAGAGCAATGCAGGTACAAAGTGGGAAAATGACAACAAATAAGTATCAATCAATAATAACCTTAAATGTAAATGGATTAAATGTGCCAATCAAGAGACATAGGGTAGCCTAATGGATAACAAAACATGACCCACATATATGCCTTTTTCAAGAGATCTACCTGAGAACAAAAGACCACACTGATTGAAAGTGAAGGCATAGAAAAATGTATATCAAGTAAATGGACATTAAAAAAGGCTGGAGTAGCAATACTTATTTCAGACAAAATAGATTTTACAATGAAGGTCCTAAAAAGAGATAAAGAAGGATATTTCATAATATTTAAGGGAACAAACCATCAAGAAGAAATAACTCTGGTAAACATATATGCACCAAATACAAGGAAAATCTTGGAGGACTTCAAGAAGGATATAGACATCAACACACTAATAGTAGGGTATTTTAATACCCCACTATCAACAATGGACAGATCTTCCAAACAAAAAATCACCAAAGATGTTGGGGCATTGAACAACACTTTAGAGGAAATGGACCTAACTGATATATAGAGTCTTTTACCCCCAAAAACAAAATACACACTTTTCAAATGCACATGGAATATTCTCTATGATAGACCACATGGTAGGTCACAAGACTAGCCTCCACAAATACAGGAAATGTAAAATCTTACCAACCATCTGGTCAGATCACATTGGCATGAAACTAGAAACCAATATCAAGGGAAAAAATAAAAACACTCTACCTCCTGGAGGCTGAATAACATGCTTTCAAGTAAGGAATGGGTTAACAATGAGATCAAAGATGAAATAAAAAAGTTCCTGGAAACAAATAACAATAAACACACAACAGCCCAAAACTTATGGGACATAGCAAAGGAAGTGCTTAGGGGAAATTTATAGCAATACAGGCCTTCCTAAAAAGGTCACAAGAAGTTTACATAAACAACCTAACCATAAAGCTGCAAGAACTAGAGGAGCAACAACAAAGCCCAGAGCTAGTTGAAGGAAGGAAATAATCAAGATCAGAGCAGAACTACATGACTTAGAGACTCAACTATGATTCAAAGAATCAACAAGTCCAGGAGCTGGTTCTTTGGAAAAAATTAACAAAATTGACAAGCCTTTATGCAGGCCCATCAAGAAACAGAGAGAGGGGACCCAGATAAACAAAATCGGAAATGACAGAGGAGAAATCACAACGGATACTTTAGAAATACAAGATTGTAAGAAATTATTACAAACTATATGACAAGAAATAAGACAACCTGGTTAAAATGGATACATTTCTGCAAATGTATCCCCTACCAAAACTGAATCCAGAAGAAGCAAAAATAGGCCAATAACAACTAGTGAAATTGAAGAAGTAATCAAAATCTCCCAAAGCACAAGTGCTTCAGACTGGATGGATACACAGGTGAATTTTTACCAAATATTTAAAGAAGAACTAACTCCTATCTTTCTCAACCTATACCAAAAAATGCAGGAAGAGGGAATACTCCCAAATTCTTTCTATGAGGCCAATATTATTCTAATCCCAAAACCAGGCCGAGACACAACTATGAAAGAAAACTATAGGCCAATACCTTTCATGAACATACATGCTAAGATTCTCAACAAAATATTTGCCAAACAGATTCAGCAATACATTACAAAGATCGTACACCATGATCAACTGTATTCCATCCTAGGGATGTAAGGATATTACAACATTATCAATTCATTAAATGTAATACACCACATCAACAAATTGAAAGACAAAAACCTTATGATCTTATCTATAGATGCTGAAAAAGCATTTGATAAAGTACAAAAAACATTTTTGATAAAAGCCCTCAACAGAATGGGACTAGAGGGAACATTCCACAACATGTTAAAGGCCATACATGAGAAACCTGAATCCAACATCAAACTCAATGGGCTTTCCTTCTAAGATCAGGAATGAAACAAGGCTGTCCACTTTCTCCACTTCTGTTCAACATCATCTTGGAAGTTCTAGCGATAGCCATCAGGGAAGAAAAAGGAATCAAAGGGATCAAAATTGGGAAGGAGGAAGGCAAACTGTCATTATTTGCAGATGATATGATAGTGTACATACAAAACCCGATGGGCTCCACCAAAAACTTACTTGACCTAATAAGCAAATTTAGCAAAATAGCTGGATATAAAGTCAATATTCAGAAATCAAAAGCATTTTTGTATATCAATAATGGAACATCAGAAATAGAAGCAAAAAAATGAATCCATTTACCATAGCAACAAGAAAAATAAAGTATCTACGAAGAATCTTAACTAAGGAGACAAAAGACCTGTACTCAGAAAACTACAGAACATTGAAGAAAGAAATAAAGGAAGATACAAATAAATGGAAGCATATACCAAGTTTATGGATGGGAAGAATGGACATCATTAAAATGTCCATACTATCCAAAGCAATCTATAAATTCAATGCAATCCCAATTTAAATACCAATGACAGACTTCACAGAAATAGAAAAAATACTTCAAAAATTTATATGGAGCCAAAACTGCCCACAAATAGCCACCACAATCTTGAGAAAGAAGAACAAGGTAGGAGGAATTACAATATCGGACTTCAAATAATACTACAAGGCTACTGTCATCAAAACTATCTGGCACTGGCACAAGAATAGACATATAGATCAATGGAATAAAATAGAGAGCTCAGAAATTAACCCAGGACTCTATGGTCAATTAATATTAGACAAAGTGGGGAAGGAACAGAAGGTGGAGTAAAAACAGTCTCTTCAACTAGTGGCGTTGGGATAACTGGACAGTAACATGCAAAAAGGTAAAACTAGATCACCAACTTACACCATATACCAGAATTAACTCAAGATGGATAAAGGATTTAAACATGAGCAGTGCCACGATAAAGGTCCTGGAGAAAAATATAGGCAGTAAAATTATTAATATCCTATACTGAAATATGTTTATTGATACATCACCAAAGGCAAAAGAAATAAAAGAACAAATCAATAAATGGGACTATATCAAATTGAAAAGTTTCTGTTCAGCTAATGAAAACACCACCAAAATTCAAAGGGAACCAACTGAATGGGAAAACATATTTGCCAATGATACCTCAGACAAGGGTTTGATCTAATATATATATATATATATATAAAGAACTTATGCAACTCAAGACCAGGGAGACAGACAACCCAGTTAAAAAATGGGCAAAAGACCTGAACAGACAACTCACTGAGAAAGACAAACTAAGGGCCAGAGGCACATGAAAGAATGCTTAATATCACTAGCCATCAGAGATGCAAATTAAAACAACAATAAGATACCACCCCACCCCTGTCAGAATGGCAATCATCAACAAATCAACAAACAACAAGTGTTTGCAAGGGTGTGGGGCAAAGGAAACCCTGGTGCACTGGTGGTGGGAATGCAGGCTGATGCAGCCACTATGGAAAACAGTATGGAGTTTCCTTAAAAAACTAAAAATGGAACTACCTTTTGATCCAACAATTCCACTACTAGGACTATACTGTAAGAATCATGAAACACCAACTCATAAGAACCTATATACCCCCTATGTTCATAGAAGCACTATTTATAATAGCCAAGTGCTGGAAACAGCCTAAGTGCCCATCAATGGATGATTGAATCAAAAAACTTTGGTACATTTACACAATGGAATACTACACAGCAGAAAGAAAGAAGGAACTCCTAACCTTTGCAACAACATGAATGGAACTAGAAAGTTTTATGCTTAGTGACATAAGCCAGTCAGTGAAGGACAATTACCATATGATCTCACCCATTATAGGACAATAAGGAACAAAACTAACAACAAGCAAAACAGAACCAGATACATGAATACAGTGAATAGGCCTTCAGTGGGCAGGGGGAAGGGGGATAGAGGGAGGGAGGAGAAAGAGGCAAAGAAGAGGAGCAGTTTAGACAAGAACCTAGTATGGAAGAATCATGGACATGGACAACATGTGGAATTTACTTTGTGGGGAAGTGGGTGGGTAAGGAAGAGGACAGAGGGGAGCAAAAAAGGGATGGATATAATACAAAACTATAAAATTAAATTAAAAAAATAAGTTAATAAACAACCTCATTCCAATAAAGAGGCTGTTGAAGCTAAGACTGGAAACATGATGATGTCAATGGAGAAAGGAAAGTTTATTAAAGAATGCTCAAGATTCTGAAGCTGAATTGAATCTATTATTGCAGCAAATGGAGATTTTATAGAACAATATAAAAATCAATGACTATGTTTATGTATTTACATGTGAGAATAAATTAATTTCAAAATATAACATGTTTGTGTTATGTTGTTTATTTTACTAAAATTTTGCCACTTTATTGCATGTACCCTGTATATAGTACTAACTAAACAGGTATTTAAATAATTAAAAATGATTGCTCAGTGTAGTTTGTTAACTCAAACCATGAATCTGTACTTCAGTAATTTAGATTAGTAATATTTCTTCCTGAAAAATAATAAAAATGACATTTGTTCCAAATAGGCATTAATGAAACCACAATTTTAAATTAAAAAAAAAAAAAGAAAGAAAACCATTGCCTTTAATAGTTTACCAGAACACAGCATTATTTTTTCTGACACTAAATTTTAAGAATTGCTGCTGAAAATCATTCAGTTAGGTAATAATTTAATAATAATTATTTTCATCAAATTTCCAAAATTTGTGCTAAGGGTTGTGCAAAATACAAGACATAGAATTTATATTAAATAAGAATTTGTTATTTGATTAATATCTGCATGACCAATATTAGATCAAAGGACATTTAACTGTAAAAATGTGTTTCTTACAGTACATTAAAAGTTAAGAAAATAAAAAGGAATAATCACATCCTGGGGGTCAGGCGTTAAACTTGACCCAGACATAAAGGAATGAATAGGACATATAAAATAGAAACATGGGCCAGAAATAAAAAAAAAATATTTCACCCTGCCTAGTAGCACAGTGGATAAGGTGCTGGCCTGCAAACCCAAAGGTCCCTGATTTGATTCCCCAGCCAGGGTGCATAACCACATTGCAAGCCAGGTCTCCAGCCAGGTCTGTGGCTGGAGGCAGGTGAAAAGCAACCACATACATTGATGTTTCTCTCCCTCTCCACCTCCCTCCCTTCATCTTTCTCTGGAAATAATAAATAAAATCTTAAAAAAATAAAATAAAAAAAGACTCTTTTCAAGCTATGAGAATAACTCCATAATATCTCATTTAAGAACACAGTAATATTTAGAAAGGTAATGCTGAATAAAGATATATTGAAATGAGAATGCAGTTTTGAGAGAGTTCTAAGACATATCTGATTACAACAAATATTATGTTGCTAACCACTAACATGAGAGGCTCTTTCTCCTGGCAAGCTTTCAAATAAGAGCTCTAGTCATGGTTGGTATCTTGTTTGCAACCTCATGAGAGATACTGGAGCAGAGGACCCACCTACTATAAACTCTGTCTAGATCCTTGACCAAATGAAATATATGAAATATTAAATATATTTCATTTCATGCCAAAAAGTACATCTTGTACTTCTAAGTACATCATGTATATTGACTGAGTTAAAATGTATAACTCTCTTAAAAGATTTTTATTGTTCCATTTTACAGGTGGTGAATAATAAATGAGTAAAACTAGTGGGTGGTAGGTCCAGATACATGATCTACAATCCTGAAACACATGTTCTTAGAGATAAGGTGCTTTTATAATTTACAATTCAAAGAATATGTACAGAGACACTCCACCTGGAGAGCAGTAAGGAGCTCCAGGGTTCAATGGTAACAAATAATGCTCACTACTAATGCAGGCAAAATATTTGGTAGTATATATAAATCTGATTCTAAAAACACAAAGATATTTTAGTGAATTTGGTCATAAAAATTTAGTTACTTTGTTTATAATAAAATTCTTTAAAATAATTTTTAGATTGAAATTTATATAGAGATATTCAGAAGATGCTCTGAACAGAATGTATATTGCTCATAACTAACAAATAAAATAATGTGTGTTTCACAAATTATCTTTTGTTGCTTGGACAGATTCCCACCTAGGTTTGAGATGGCAAAAGCTAGGAGAGATAAGGGATAGATTAATAGCATCATGGTTGCATTATTGCAACATAACTTTTATCCTTTGGTGAGTGTACCATAACAATAGTAAAAGTTTCAGAATGATGGGACACTTTTGCCATCAATGAGCCAAATAAGTAATTATTTATTTAATATTACTGGAAGAGGATCCACTCATATTTCTTCATAAACAAGTCACTGGAATCTGTTGCAGACTTTGAAAACTTTCATTTTATTACATTGCACTATGCATTTTTTTCTATTAATTTCAAAATAATTATTGAGAACCTACTCTTTATAATACAGATGTTTAGAACATGTACATGAATATAACCAGATCATCCAGAAGCAAATCAGCCTGTGTTTGTGGGATTTTTCCACTTGGGAAATTTTGATATAAGTTCATATCCAGGAAATAAAATACATTCCATATTACATCACTTAAGGCTCATGAAATTACTGACTGTAGGGAAGTTAGGGATGGCTATGTTTTGTAACTAGGGGAAAATGGTGATTGCATATATAAATAAGATAAGCAAAAAGAACATAGAGTTGGTTATATGAAACTGAAATCTCATAAAAGCTATACCCTAGTTTAAAGGTTAAAAAATTAGCAAATATTCCATTAGGGGAAAAGGCAATAAGTACGCTGAGGTTTTAAACCTCATGTCTAGGTTGCATAGGAAAATATTCCCCTGAAAATTCATATTTACAAATCACCCATGCATGATTTTGAGGTATAAATTTATGTCACTTTTTTATTCCAAAAATCCTCAAGGAAAGTTTTTAATTTATAGTGATCACAGTTTGATATCCTCAGGCAATTTCAGAAGTGAATGAAAATTAAAAAACAAACAAACCTCAATACAGGCCTCAAAGAACTTTTACAGATAAAATGGGAAGACACTAGGTTTACAGTGAAAGGTTATAGAATGCTTAGGACAGCATAATATCATGAGTGACAAGTGACACACAGAAAAGAACAGGATCAGTCCAATGAAGATTTTGGAGTTACCAGCCACAGAATATAAAATAAGTATGTTTCATGTGTTTTAAAGAAAGCAATTATTAAAATATAATCAATATTCAAAAGTAATCCAACAGGTTTAAAAAATAATAAAAATATATCTAGAAATTAAAATATAATTAAAAATTAAGACTCATTAAATTAGACATAGATTAAGAGAGCTCCCTAAAACTATCAGCATACAGTTCAAAGAGAGAAAAATATATGGAACCATGAGAACAATTCTAAAAATAATATTGGAAATAGAAACATCATGGTATATATTTAATTAATTTCCAACAGCATAAGAGCAGTATTCAAAGGAATAATGTCTAAAAGTTTTAAAGCTAAAAGATAGTAAACTTCAGATCCAGGAAGTATTAAAATACAAGTAAAAGGAAATCCACACATAGACATTTCATGTTGAAATAAAATAACTCTGAAGATGAAGAAATTATATGCTTTCATGGAGAAAAAACAGATTACCTATAAAGAATAATTAGGTTGACAGCTGACTGACAACATCAGTAAAAGCCAGAAAACATTAATCAATAAATGGAATATTCTAAATTAAAATAACCATCAAGTTAAAATTCAAAATTCCAGTCATGAATGAAATTTTTTTTCTTTCTTTCTTTTTTTTTTTTAAGATTTTATTTCATTATTTTCTAGAAAGAGGGGAAGGGAGAGAGGCAGAGAGGGAGAGAAACATCAATGTATGGTTGCATTTCACCTGCCTCCAGCCACAGACCTGACTGGAGACCTGGTTTGCAACCTGGTTATGTGCCCTGGCTGGGGAATCGAACCTGCCACCTTTGGGTTCGCAGGCTGGCACCTTAACCACTGTGCTACCAGCCAGGGCTTGAAATTTTAAAATATTTGTGATCTCAATGTGTTTATCAGCAACAAACTCTAAAAGAAATTATGAAAGATACATTTTGGGAACAAGGAAAGGGATTCCAGAATGTAGATTTTATACAAAAAACACTGATTAAAATTTGGATTTAACTATATGAATATATGCATTATTATAACTTTTGGCTCTTTATAAGAATAACATGTTTAGCTTGAAAGTTTGTCATAAAACAGTGGAGCATGGATTGAAGTGAAAGACTCCAGGCTAAGTAGTATTGTATTATTTCTCAATTAAACTAGAAGCATACACAAGTCATAGGAATGAGGGATGTGCAAGACAGTGGAGATGTCAGAAGGACAAGAGTTAAAGAATGTCTTTGGACATTAGAGTCCTAGGGAAGAAGAAGCAACCCCTGAGGGCCAACTCTATCATAAGGAAATATAAATTCCTGGCCAAGCAAAATAAACAACCAAGATGAAGTGTCTTTACAGTTGGAAGTTCTTATGGTCTTGCATGTTACAAAAATACCTAGAAATTAATAAGTGAAAGAAATTCTCTACACACTCATGAAAAAAAAAAAAAATGCTTTACATTCTGGAACTGCCAGGACTGATCTGCGATCTCTTCTCATTAACATATCATTCCTACTCTTTTATTTGCCCTAGTCTCATTAAAGGTTAAAAAAAGCTGTAAACTTCATGCCACAATGCAGGGTTTTATGTTTAAATGTATTTATTTAAAGAAGCCAGAAGGGAGGAGATTATTATTATTCAGCTTAATTTCACTTTGAAAGGAAAGCTCAAGCATCAGATGCTAATGTGTGCAGTTTCCTGAACAAGTCCCCTTTGAACAATAAAAACATTTCTTTGTCAAAGCCTTCTCCTTTTTTTTTCTTTCTCCATCAAAGGAATAGAAAAGAGAGAGAGAGAGAAAAAAAAAAAGGAATAGAAAAACACAAAAAACAAACAAACAAAAAAAACATGTTGACTTTTTTTTTTATTTCAGACTATATCAATTAGTTATGAAAGCTTTTTAGAGATAATTTTTATTTTCCCAGATATTTTCAAATATGAAACCATCATGGGATTAATTTATCTTTTGAACAGATGAGTCTGCAATGTGTATTTATAATAGGATAGAGAACCAAGAATAACAGAGTTGGTCATCTTATTTACACCTATTTGAATTTTTTTTCCAAATGTTTTTATTCAGTCCTGTTCTTAGTAGCCTTTAGCCATAAGGACTGCGGAAAAGCCATTTGTACAGGTTTAATTCCTTACAGCTTTTTATACCTCTTCTTGTGGCACAACCACCATAATTTATTTTATGTCCCTGACCCTTGTGGTTCTATAAGTCATACCCTTAAGTTAAGAGCCTTTTCATTCTTACAAATCAATTCTACATTCTCTGTTAGATAACACTTCCCCTTCTTAAAGGACATCATACTCTGATTTGGCTGTTCTTTACCCTTATCTGCACTAGTGGAAATAATCCTATTTTTCTCCTTACCTAAATAATTTTCTAACTCTTTATGCTTTCTGCCTCTCAACTGTGTATATCCATCCCCCTGAAATGGTTCTTGGTCTTCTGATTGTCTCCAACAACTCTTCCCTCCATATGGTTCTCTTATTTTAAACTATCTTTTCTACAATTATGTGATTTCCAAAGTGTATTATAGGTGTCCCTGAAAATTTGAAAAAAAGGAAATTTTGACATGCAGATTAGTTCCAAACTTAAGCAGTTATTTTGGGTTGTTCCTTTGAACATCTGAAATAGGAGTTACATTATAATCTTTCAAGCTTGAACATATAAGATTAAACAAACATATCTAATGCTTTAGAGTAAAGTGATACAGCAAAATATTAGATATTATTTATGCATATATTCTATACTTACTTAAAAGTTTGAAAAATAATACAGGCATATAACACCATATTCAATTGTTCATCAGTGATCTTTCCCTTTTGCTCCTTCCTAATTTTTGACATTACTGAATCACTTGGGAAGACTTTATAATTCTCTCCTCTCCTGACTTCCTCAAATATTAAGTTAATGAACCTAACAGCAGAATCAAGAAGAATGCTTTTTAGTTTGGCCTTCTTTTATAGTATTAAAGAGTCCTGTTGTGAGAATACCTGCAAGCCTTTTTTTTTTTTTTACTTAGTTTGTTTTGGTACTTTTATAAAACATAAAAAATTAAAATGATGGCAATATTTTTATTTTAAAAAGTAAAAAAAAAAAACAACAACAATAAAAAAACACTTCTCTGAACTTTTCACTCCATTTTGTCACTGATTACTGTCTTCCTTGGTTCATTTATCACAGCCCCCTGAGAATTTCTTTGCTCCTTGTTCCTGCCAAGTTCTGTTAAATGAACTCCTGCCATTAGCATCCTGGGCTCCTACCTCTTTGAGAAAATAAATTAGATACTTCCCATTTTATAAATTTAGAAACTGATGTACAGTCATACATGTGACCTCATACCAGAGTCCTTGGTCTGCAAAATTAAGCCATTGAGCAGACTCAAATAATCATTCACTTATTCACTTAATTATTTATTTAAGTGATATTATTAATTATTCATGAATTCTTATATTTTTACTCCTGTGCCTTTTAATGAAATTTTAAAATTAGAATAAATTTTAATTACATTTGCATTCAATATTATTTCAAGTTATTTTTAGATGTACAACATAGTGGTTAGACATTTAACCTACTAACCTCCAATAACTCTAGTACCCACTTAGCCACATATGTAGTTATTATACAATATTATTGGCTATATTCCATATGCTTTTCTTTACATCCCCTTGATAATTATGTAACTACCAATTTGTACTTCTTCATCCCTTTATCCACATAGTTCCCCATCCCCCTTCCATCTGGAAAAAATCAGTGTGTTCTTTTTATCTATGAGTTTGTTTTTGCTTTTGTTTCTACATTTTCTTCTTTAGATTGCTCATAAGTGAAATCATATATTTGTCTTTCTCTGCCTGACTTGTTTTGCTTTCATAGTACCCTCTAGGGTCTATCCATATTGTCACAAATAATAAGATTTCATTCTTTTATTTTTTATAATGGCTGAGTATATCTAGTCATTTATTGATGGACACTGAAGTGGCTTCCATATCTTGACTATTATAAATAATACTGTGATGAATATAGGGGTGCACATGGCTTTTCAAATTAGTGTATTGGAGTTCTTCAAATAAATCCCAGAAGTGAAATTAAAAAAAAATAAAAAATAAAAAAGAGGGCCCTGGCTGGTAGCACAGTGGATAAGGCACCGGCCTGCAAACCCAAAGGTGGCAGGTTCGATTCCCCAGCCAGGGCACATAACAAGGTTGCAAACCAGGTCTCCAGTCAGGTCTGTGGCTGGAGGCAGGTGAAAAGCAACCATACATTGATGTCTTTCTCCCTCTATGCCTCTCTCCCTCTTTCTAAAAATAATGAAATAAAATATTAAAAAAAAAGAAAGAAAGAAAGAAAGAAAGAAGTAGTGGGCTTATTCCATGAACCTAGAATTAAATAAGATGATGCTTCTACCCCTTTATACATAAAAGTAAACATATGCAATATTTTAGAGCATTCTAATTTGATCAACACATAATGACCTATTGTGCATGAAATACTGTGTAAAATCAATTGCATCACCACATCCATCACATAGAGCCAATGCTGGAAAGATTATAACTCCTACCAAAAAAGTTTACATTTTAGCGTTTCAAAAGTGCTTTCTGATTATTTTATGTACTTTTCTCTTTAAAACATGGAGAAATCTTCAAACTAATATCCAAATAAATTAACATTATATTTGACTTATTAAGAATATCTATAGGAAATGTGATACCTAGCAGTTTCTATCCAATATCCTCAAATGCTCTTCTTTATGAATATTTATTCTCAGATGCCTCCATGAAATTTTATATGGCTAGGTATAACTAGTTTGCTCTTTGAGCATTTAGAGAAAAAAATATCTGTTGCTAGAATAAAAGTAATATTTCTTAGAATTAAGAAACAGAAAATTCTAAGATAGTGACAGAGTAGAGAGCAGTGCTGATGGTGTTCTTGAGTACCAAAGCAGCTAGAGGACAAGATAGGGAGTGTGAGATGTCTTCAGGACCCTAGGAATTGGAGCAGGCAGCATCTGGACACAGAGGAGCACAGCCCAGAGGCAGAAGAGGCCAGCAGGACAGTAGGTGAGGCATTCCTGACTGACCGGCTGGCGGGCCGAGGTCAGCTCTGGGCAGTGGCGGCTCTGCCCAGAGGGGTGCTTTTGACTGAAGCCAGCTCCAGGCTCCCTGGCGACTGGAAGTCTCAATAGTGAAGTGTGGGCTGCAAGGGCAAATGCCATAGGGAACGCGGAATTGAACTCTTGCAGGAGAGGGACTATGTGAGAGACTCACTCCGGCAACAGGGAGAGGAGGCTCCTCCCGGGCCTAGAGGCTGAGGAGAAGAGTCCTGCGGGGAAGTGCACCAGCCATGGCAGTGAGAGGGCCAAAAAAGATGCTGCTGGGCCACCAGGGAAACAGCAGTTGGAAGCCCCTGCGAGGGGAGAGGCCCAGCCCTGCACAACCACACAAGCCCCCAGGCTCCCTGGAAACTCCAAACGGCGAGCCAGCGAGCCAGTAGCACGGGCAATTGACCCACCATTGCCGGAGACATAGGCCGCACCGCCCATGTGTGGGAGGGGCTCATCACAGAGGCCACATACAGGGCTCCTCGGAGAGCTGGTTGACTTGGAGGAGTGGTGCCTGCCCCAGAAGGGCGGGACAGTAGGCGCACCCGGACAGTGTTAATGGAGAGGGGCGGCCTCCTTCCCGAACTGCTGGGGCGGGGCTAATCATCACAGGACCTGCAAAGTTGTGGGCTGCCCTGCAGGAGTGCTGGGTGCTCCTCACAGGCAAGAACCTCCACCAGGAGTGGGAGGGGGCATCCTGTGGGCTCTAGAATACCGGAAGCCCTAAAACCCAGCCAGGCTGTGGAAGGCCTGCCTACCTGGGGGCGGACTCTCAGAATCAGCCCTGACTGTGTCAATCAGAGGCCCTGCCACAGACCAAGACTGGCTAGAATATAGACTACAGACTGTAAAGTCCTGACCAAGAAAAAGAGGCAGCCTCAGGAAAGGGATTGTTGCCAATCTCAAGCACCTGAGTTATACCGAGAGCAATATGAATTATTAATCCCCAACATATTCTTTGCAAAAGTTACTTCTCACATATTCTTAATCCCTACCATACCTCAATCCACCTAAATGCCCAAGACCCTCCCCCTACTCTCAAATTAAAGTCTACTCACTCTGTGGCTACAACGCATTCCCAGTCCTCAATCTAAGTATTCCTCCCTTCCCCAGCCACCTAAACCCTTTTTTATTCTTTTCTTCCTTCCTCTTTTTTTTTTTTGTTTTTTCAATTTTTTTCTTATCCTTTTCTTCCTGGTAAAGCCCACAGGTTCTGGCTCCACCTGGACCAATCAGAAAACATAAAGGGGGAACAGACACCTAAAACCTTTCTTTATTAATATTGATTTCTGTCTTGTGACTTTCTCCCCCCGTCCCCCTTTTTTTCTTTCTTTCTTTCTTCTTTCTTTTCTCCCTGATAAAAATCACTGGTCCTGGCTCCATCTGGACCAAACAGAAACCATAAAAGGTGAACAGACGCCTAATCTCTTTCTTTATTAATATTGATTTCTCTTTCTCTTGTGACTTTCTCCCTTTTTTTCTTTCTTTTTTCCCCTCTGCTAAAAGCCCTCAGGTCCAGGCTCCATCTGGACCAGTCAGGGATTATTAAGGGTGAACAGCCATCTAAACCCTTTCTTCTTATTATTATTATCATTTTTATTTCTTTTTTCCTTTTGCATTTTTTTCTTTGTTTGGTTTTGTTTTGTTTTTTGTTTGTTTGTTTGTTTTCATTTCTGCTAAAAGCCCACAGGCTCAGAATACAACCAAACAGCACAAACAATGGACACCCCAAGAGCAGCAAGTGGAGAAAATCTGGGAGACGGCAACATTAACCTCCACAAATCTCCTATCACAGAAGGGTGCTCAACTAAGGCAAGGAAGCAAAGCAGGTTAACCCAAGGAAAGAACAAAAATAAATACATAAATAAATAAAGAGCAAGTAAGAACAGACACCCAAAATGGGGAACAAAAGAATCAGTCCATCACCAAAAGGAAAGGAAGAATCCCCAGAAAGAACACATAATGAAACAGAGGCACCTGGAATATCACATAAGGAATTCCAAAGAATGATGATAGAGAAGCTCAGTGAGCTCTGCCACATCAAAGAAAACCGTAAACAACTCCAGGAGAACTACAAACAACTCCAGGGAAATTACAAAGAACTCCAGGGAAGTTACAAGGAACTTACTGAGAACTACAACATCATGAAAAGACATGGAAACTATCAATAACTGCCAGGAGAAAATGAAGAATACAATATCTGAATTGAAGAATACAGTAGAAGGAATCAACAGTAGGCTAGAGAAAGCAGAGGACCAGATCAGCGAGTTGGAGGATAATGTAGACAAATACTCCAAGACAGTACAAGACAATAAAAAAAGGCTGAATAAGACTGAAAAGGAGTTAAGAGAGCTGCAGGACAACATGAAACGTAACAACATCTGTATCATAGGGATTCCAGAAGGAGAGGAGAAACAAGGAATGGAAAACCTGTTCAAAAAAGTCATGATAGAAAATTTCCCTAACATGATGAGTGAAAACATAAATCCAGTTCAGGAAGCACAGAGTGTCCCAATGAGGATTAACCAAAACAGACCAACATCAAGGCACATTATTATTAAAATGGCTAATTTCAAAGACAAAGAGAGAATCGTAAAAGCATCAAGAGAGAAATGACAAATAACATACAAAGGGGCTCCAATAAGGCTATCAAATGATTATTCAACAGAAACAATTCCAGCCAGAAGGAATGGCAAAAAGTATTTCAAGTCATGGTAAATGAAGGGCTGCAACCAAGAATACTCTAACCAGCAAGGCTCTCATTCAAGATAGAAGGAGAAATAAGGAGCTTCCCAGACAAACAAAGACTAAAAGAATACATCTCTACCAAACCACCATTGCAAGAAATGCTAAAGGGTCTGCTATAAAATTAAGTAAACAAATAAAATGAAGAAACAGAGAAAGCCAAGGAGGAATACGGACACAAAGGGAGAAAATGGCAATGAATAAGCATCAATAATAACCTTAAATGTAAATGGATTAAATGCACCAATCAAAAGAATAGGGTAGCCAAATGCACAAGACAACATGCTATCTTCAAGAGACCCACCTCAGAACAAAAGATAGACACAGATTGAGAGTGAAGGGAAGGAAAACTATATATCAAGCAAATGGACATGAAAAAAAAGATGGAGTAGCAATACTGATTTCAGATAAAATAGATTTTACAATGAAGGACATAAACAGGGACAAAGAAGGACATTTCATAATACTTAAGGGAACAATCCATCAAGAAGAAATAACTCTGATAAACATATACGCACCCAACATAGGAGCTCCGAAATACATAAGGAAAATCTTGGAAGACTTTAAGAAAGACATAGACAGCAACACACTAATAGTAGGGGATTTTAATACCCCACTATCAACAATGGACAGAACTTCCAAACAAAAAATCCCCTGAGATGTTGTGGCATTGAACAACACTCTAGAGGAAATGGACCTAACTGATGTATACAGAGTCTTTTACACCAAAGAAGCAAAATACACATTCTTCTCAAATGCACATGGATCATTCTCCAAGATAGACCACATGGTATGTCACAAGACAAGCCTCCACAAATACAGGAAAATGGAAATCATACAAAGCATCTTCTCAAATCACAATGGCTTGAAACTAGAAACCAAATTCAAGGGAAAAACCCAAAAATTCTCTAACTCCTGGAGACTGAATAACATGCTTTTAAGCAATGAAGGGGTCAACAATGAGATCAAAGATGAAATCAAAAAGTTCCTGGAAACAAATGACAATGAACACACAACAGCCCAAAACCTAGGGGATACAGCAAAGGAAGTTCTTAGGGGGAAATTTATAGCAATACAGGCCTTCCAAAAAAGGTTACAAGAAGTTTAGAAAAACGACCTAACCACAAAGCTGCAAGAACTAGAGGAGCAACAACAAACAAAGCCCAGAGCAGGTAGAAGGAAGGAAATCATCAAGATTAGAGCAGAACTAAATAACTTAGAGATTCAAAGTACAATTTGAAGAATTGACAGGACCAGGAGCTGGTTCTTTGAAAAAATAAACAAAATTGACAAGCCTTTATTCACACTCATCAAGAAAAAGAGAGAGAGGACCCAAATCAACAGAATAAGAACTGAAAGAGGGGAAATCACAACTGATACCTCAGAAATACAAAAGATTGTAAGAAATTACTACAAACAACTATATGACAAGAAATAGGACAACCTGGATGAAATGGACACATTTCTGGAAAGGTATAATCTACCAAAACTGAACCTAGAAGAAGCAGAAAGCCTGAACCGGCCAATAACAACTAGTGAAATTCAAAAAGTAATTCAAAATCTCCCAAAGCACAAAAGCCCTGGACCAGATGGCTACACAGGTGAATTTTACCAAACATTAAAAGAACTAACTCCTATCCTCCTCAAACTATACCAAACAATTCAAGAAGAGGGAAGACTCCCAAACTCTTTCTATGAGGCCAATATTATTCTAATCCCAAAACCAGGGCAAGATCCAACTAAGAAAGAAACCTACAGGCCAATATCTCTGATGAACATAGATGCTAAAATTCTCAACAAAATATTGGCCAATCGGATTTAGCATTATATTACAAAGATCATATACCATGATCATCCCAGGGATGCAAGGATGGTATAACATTCCTAATTCAATAAATGTAATACACCACATCAATAAATGGAAAGATAAAAACCATCTGATCATATCAATAGATGCTGAAAAAGCATTTGATAAAGTGCAGCAACCATTTATGATAAAAACCCTCAGCAAAATGGGAATAGAGGGAGCATACCTCAACATCATAAAGGCCATCTATGAGAAACCTGAAGCCAAAATCATACTTAATGGACAAAAACTGAACTTCTATTGAACATTGTCTTGGAAGTTCTAGCTATAGACATCAGAGAAGTAAAAGGAATCAAAGGTATCCAAATTGGAAAGGAGGAAGTCAAACTGTCATTATTTGCAGATGATATGATAGTGTACATACAAAACCCAATTGGCTCCACCAAATATTTACTCAACCTAATAAGCAAATTTAGCAAAATAGCTGGGTATAAAGTCAATATCCAGAAATCAAAAGCATTTTTGTATACCAATAATGAAACAACAGAAATAGAAGCAAAAAAAAAAAAAAGAAAAAAAAAGAATAAAGAAAACAAATCCCATTTACCATAGCAACAAGAAAAATAAAGTACCTAGGAATAAACTTAACTAAGGAGGTAAAAGACCTGTACTCAGAAAACCACAGAACAATGAAGAAAGAAATCAAGGAGGACACAAATAAATGGAAACATATGCCATGTTCGTGGATGGGAAGAATTAACATCATTAAAATGTCCATACTACCCAAAGAAATCTACATATTCAATGCAATCCCAATTAAAATACCAATGACAGACTTCACAGAAATAGAAAAAATACTTCAAAAATTTATATGGAGCCAAAAATGCCCACTAACAGCCACAGCAATCTTGAGAAAGAAGAACAAGGTAGGAGGAATCACAATCC
>PVIW01010856.1:0-41322 GCA_004026585.1 Noctilio leporinus
GAAAAGAAGAAAAAGAAAAAAAGGGAGAAAGTCACAAGACAAAGAGAAATCAATATTAATAAAGAAAGGGTTTAGGTGTCTGTTCACCCTTTATGATCTCTGTTTGGTCCAGGTGGAGCCAGGACCAGTGGGCTTTATCAGTGAGAAAAGAAAGAAGAAAAAAAAAGGGGGGGGGGGTGGGGAGAAAGTCACAAGACAAAGAGAAATCAATATTAATAGAGTTTAGGTGTCTGTTCACCCTTTATGATCTCTGATTGATCCAGGTGGAGCCAGAACCTGTGGGCTTTAACAGGCAGAAAAGAAAAAAAAAAAAAAAAAAAAAAAAGGGGAAAAAAAAGAAAAAGGAAGGAAGAAAAGAATAAAGAAAGGGTTTAGGTGGTTGGGGAAGGGAGGAATACTTAGATTGAGGACTGGGACTCTCTTGTAGCCAGAGAGTGAGTAGACCTTAATTCAAGAGTAGGGTCTTGGGTATTTAGGTGGCTTGAGGTGGGGGAGGATTAAGAATATGTGAGAAGTATATGTTGGGGATAAATAGCTCATATAGCTCTCGGTATAACTCAGGTACTTGAGATTAGCAGCAATCCAAGTGCTGAGGCTGCCTCTTTTTCTTGGTCAGGTCTTTGCAGTCTAACCGGTCTTGGCATAGCAGGGCCTCTGATTGTCACAGTCAGGGCTGATTCGAGTGTCCGCCCCCAGGTAGGCTGGGCCTTCTGCAGCCTAGCTGGGTTTTAGGGCTGCTGATATTCTGGAGCCCGCAGGGTGTCCCCTCCCACTCCTGGCGGAGGTTCCTGCCCACGACTAGCACCCAGCACCCCTGCAGGGCAGCCTGCAACTTCGTTGGTCCCTGTGACAACTGGCCCCGCCCCCGCAGTTCCGGGAGGAGGCTGCCCCTGTCCGTCAACACTGTCCGGGGTCTGCCTAAACTGCCCCGCCCCCCCCGGGGCGAGCCCCAGTCCTCCAAGTCAACCAGCTCTCCGCGGAGTCTTTTACTTGCCCTCCGTGATGAGCCCCTCCCAGGCGTGGGTGGTGTGGCCTTTGTCTCGGGCAAATGTCAGTTGCCCCCACTACTAGTTCCCGGCTCCCGGTTTGGAGTTTCCACAGGAGCCTGGGGGCCTGTGTGGTTGCGCAGGGCTGGGCCTCCCCCCTCGCAGGGGCTTCAAGCTGCTGTCTCCCAGGTGGCCCAGCAGCACCGTTTTTGGCTCTCTTGCCACCCCGGCAGGTGCACTTCCCCGCTCCCCTGCTCCTGCTCCCTGCAGGATTCTTCTCCTCCTCTAGCCTGGTGAGGAGCTTCCTCTCCCTGTTGCCAGAGTGAGTCTCTCACACAGTCCCTCCCCTGCAGGAGTTCAATTCCTCGTTCTCTAAGGCATTTGCCCTCCCCACCCGCACTTCACTGTTGAGACTTCCAGTCGCCAGGGAGCCCAGAGCTGGCCTCAGTCAAACGTGCGCCTCTGTGCAGAGCCACCACTGCCCAGAGCCGACCTCAGCCCGTTGGCCGGTCGGTCGGGAACCACCTCACCTGCTCTCCTGCTGGTCTCCACTGCCTCTGGGCTGTGCTCCCCTGTGTCCAGATGCTGACTGCTCCAATTCCTAGGGTCCTGAAGATGTCTCGCACTCCCTATCTTGTCCTCTAGCTGTTCTGGTACTCGAGAATACCATTAGCACTGCTCTCTACTCTGTCACCATCTTTCCACCCTCCCAAGTCCTTTCTTTTCCCCTCTGCCACCCTGTTTTACTCCTGTTCCCAAAGTTCTATCAGCCTCATCCCATATCTCCATTTCACTCTGTCTGGCCAGAAGGAATAGCCTGGGATCCATTGTAATAACCTTTTCCAAAGCAGGGTCCCCTTTCCTCCAGAGCATGAGCACTCAGTCTTTATAAACCCTGCTTGTGGGTGGGAGGAAGGTCTCCCACCCTCAAATGGCCACATGGCCTCTTCCAGGCCCCCTCCCTTGCACTCCTGACAACAGAAGAGAGAAAAGAAAGTAACAGTGAAGAGCAAATGGAATTTAGTGTTAGCGTAATAGCAACAAAAAAATTTTCAGGATCACATCCTGGTACTTAAGATTAGGGAAGCTACAACCTTGAGGTCTGTCTCCAGTGTTGGTTTCTTTTCAACCATCTCTAGGTCCTTCCCATGTCCCCACCCAGACCCTTTAAATTGTTAACATTCAAGAAGGATGAGAACACAGAAGAAACATACTGAAGAAGGAACAGGATAGGGGTAGGTGTGCAGCCAATAAAAAAAAAACCACACATAAGTTTCATATATTATGGTATCCATGCCCTGAGCTAAGTCATAAGAGGGTAGGATGGTACTAAATGCAATGAAGTTAGGTGGGTTACTTTGAGAATGCAGGATTTTTCTAAGTGCTTTATTATTCTGCAATAATCCTAAAAGATGGGTATAATTATCTCCATTTTAAAGATGAAAAATTAAGGATCAAGTAGTTCCCCCAAGGCCACAGGACCACTCAGTGGTTGGCCCAGGCTTTGAACTCATGTCCATTTGGCTCCAAATCCTTGCTCATTTCACAAGGCAAAACTGTATGTTTATGTCTATGGTCTGCCCAGTACCTCCTTGCTTTTAGAGACTGTCTTTCCCCATCCTATGTGGTTCTAGAGGCCCTGTCAGCCACAGAATCTGCTGGTCCCTGGCTGAAAGGCCAGGTGGTACCACAGGTCTGCCCGTTAGTCCTAACATTGTGGCCTGTACACTATGAGTGGACTGAAGGGTGGGCATGTGACCAAGCTGTTCAATCAGAGGCCTGTGGATGTCAGAGAGGGGGTCTGTCTACCTCTGGGAGGGAGAGCTGCCCTGATGTCTTTCCTGCCATACACAGGTGGCTGCAGGAGGACACAGCCAACATGGAAGAAACAAGAATCAAGAGACAAAGAGAGTCGAAGAGAGAGTACTCCAGCCCTGAAGCATCATTAAATCACCCTGACTTTTCAAATTTATGTCAATAGATTTTTTAAATGTATGTATTTATTTTTATTTAAGCCATTTTGAGCTGGATTTCTGCCACCTGCTACTGAAAGAATTCTGACAAACACTACTCTTTAATGAAATGTATTATAAACATAGAAGCTCTTCCCTACTGGAGATGGACAGGTAACTTGAGCAGTTATAGTTCCTGATAGCAAGAGACAGAGTTGGGTGATGTAGATGGGCTGAGGGGAACTAGAAAGACAGTTGTAACTGGGGCCCTGGGGCTCTGGGAACAGAAACAAGGTCCTGGCCATGACCTTGTGTTCTGAGCTCTTCTTTAGGTTTTCCTGGTTTCTTTCTCTTTGTTGGCTTCCTCCCTCCAGGTGGACAGGATGAAGCCTTACACCTCACCACTTGACCACCAGAGGATTGTTGCTCTTTCCTCACGTGAACTTTGAAGATCCTGGAAGGGGCCACAGGTGGCCTAGTCTGGGTCAGTTGACCTTGCCCATTTCACTCAAGTAGAACTGTCATCTGTGGCCAAAGTGTGTGTGTGGGGGGGTTACTTGGGACCCACCTCTGTGTTTTAGAGTCTTTTTCAGAGAAGAGGGGGTTATTGTGAGACAGGGAATTACCCCACAACATGTCTACTATGGAAACAAAAGTTCTGATCACCTGTCCTGGCTGGTAGTACAGTGCATAGGGCACCGGCCTGCGAACCCAAAGGTCGCTGGTTCAATTCCCAGCCAGGGCACATAACCAGGTTGCAAGCCAGGTCTCCAGCCAGGTCCGTGCCTGGAGGCAGGTGAAAGGCACTCATACATTGATGTTTCTCTCCCTCTCTGCCTCTCTCCCTTCCCCTCTCTCTGAAAATAATTAAAAAAAAAAAAAAAAAAAAAAAAGTTCTGATCGCCTGTTCCCTGCCAGGCACTGTGCTAGATGCTGGGGGCTTCTGAGGTTCCAGGCACAATCCTGGTCCCTGCACATTCTGCAGTGGTTTGAGCAATGGACCCAGATGTCAGATAGGATGAGATTCTTAGTTTTATTCTTGGATGGAAGAACCAGGCTTCCTCCCCATTCTCTCCTTAGCTATCCTGACTTAATGTGACCGAGACTGCTGGCTGGGCCTGCTGCCATTAAATAGAAACTACATTTCCCAGCCTCCTTATTGTTAGCTGTAATTTTGCATTGTGTTCTGACCACTGGTATGTAGTTGGTTATGTGTGAGACCTAGAGGAAGTCTGCTTCAATGGAGCTGACTTAGCAGGGATGCCCTTTTTGTCTTCTTTAGTTCTCCCTCCTCCTTCTGGCCAGCAGCATGGTTAGGGCTTTTGCAGCATCTTGGTGACGTGGCTGGGGTGTGCAAACCAAGTGCAGCGCCAGTGCAGCAGGAATACCCAGAGCCTGGGTTTTCCATAGGACTGACTCAGTAGCCCCGGATGGCCCTTGTTCTGGCTCTATTTACGTGAGAGAGAATAGGCTCCTATTTTGTGTAGTCCTGTGATTTAGATTTTCTGTTGATCCATCCAATTTTGGTCCTAGTCAGTATCACCTTGTCAGTCACAGACAACATTTTAGATGGATCTAAATGTGTGCAGCATCCATCCTGAGAAGAGCATGGTAGTTATAGAACACAGGAGGTGGGAGTGGGGGAGAGAGCACAGGCTTCGTTGGCACTGGCCAACCCTCCTGAAAGAGCCAAAAAGGGGTCAGCCTGCCAGCTCACTCATCCAGCCTTATCCATCAGAGAATTATCCATTGAGAAGGGCTTGGTGAGTGTGAACCTTAACTTCCTATCACTTTTGAGGGGGTGAAATGGCAGAAACAAAAAGAAGGGGAGAAAAAATTATATGATATACAAATGTACATATATATAAGAAATACATGATTTAATTACTTCCTGCAATAGTCCAATGAGTTGGGTACTAAAGTTTCCCTGAGCAGATGAGGAAACTAAACATTTGCTCAGGGCCACAGAGCTGGTAAGCAGTGGGTATGAAATATACTCCCATATTCATCAGGTACTTAATATTGTTTATAATTTTCCCACCACTTTAAGGTGTTTAGCTGTCAGAGTTGGAGGTTGAAGGCTAGGGAGGCATATCTGGAACAACCTTTTGGAGTTTGGAGGGTGTGGGACCTATCAAGATCTGAATGCACAGACCCTGTCTTTTGCTGGGACCCAACTAGTGGGTCTTTGGGGTTTGGTTTTGATCTAAAAATCTAGTACATAAGCATTCTGTCTGGGAAACAAAATGAGAAAATGTGTTAGTATTTTTCCTCAAGTTTCTTCTAAATTGAGTCTCCTCATCAGGTAGAGAAAGGGTGCTCCCAGGCTGATTGTCACCTAGGTAAGATCCCACTGCCCCTGGGCAGTAGACCGCTGCAGCAGCTCACTGAGTGGGTGGCCAAAGTCCTGGTTCTCCCAACCCAGAAATGGGTGGGATTGCCCTTATATTATGCTGTGATGATCGCACCATATGACTCTCACATCCTCTTTATTTCTACACGAGATTCAGGAGACATTTGATTCCAAGCAGCAGCAATCCCAACACAACTGACAGAAACGAGAAAGAGGACTGGTTAGCTCCTGTAACTGGAATGTCTCAAAGAAAGCCCAGTTTAGGGCTGGTTTAATCCAGCATCTCTCTCTCTCTCTCTCTCTCTCTCTCTCTCTCTCTCTCTCTCTCTCTCTTTCTCTCTCTCCCTTCCTTTCTTTTAAGATTTTATTTATTGTTTTTAGAGAGAAGTGGGCAGGGAGGGAGGAAGAAAGGGAGAGAAGCATCAATGTATGGTTGCCTTTCACCTGCCTCCGGCCACGGATCTGGCTGGAGGCCTGGCTTGCAACCTGGTTATGTTTCCTGTCTAGGAATTGAACCAGCGACCTTTGGGTTCGCAGGCTGGTGCCTATCCACTGTGCCACCAGCCAGGGCTAATCCAGCATCTTTCCAATGGCATCAAGGGCTGAATTTCTTTACATCTTTCTAAAAATTGGCTCCCCTTTGTAATTACTAGCTGACTTTCAGACGTTTGGCTGGTGTGGGTGTTGATTGAGCATCAGCCTGTGAACCTAAAGGTTGCCAACTCGATTCCCAGTCAGTCTAAATGCCTGGGTCGCAGTCACGCCCAAAACGAGCTTGTGAGAGGCAACTCATTGCACACACCAATGTTTTTCTCCCTCCTTCTCCCTCCCTTCCCCTCTCTCAAAAAAAAATTTTTTTTTTTAAAAAACATGTCCATAAATACCTTAATACTTCCTTTAAAAATTGAAGCCTAGTGCTTGCTTCGGTGGCACAAATACTAAAATTGGAATGCTACAGAGAAGATTAACATGGCCCTGCGCAAGAATGACACGCAAATTTGTGAAGTGTTCCATTAAAAAAAAAAACAAAAACGGAGCCTAGAGCCCTTCTCCTTGAGTGAGGGTTGGGCTTAGTGCCTAGCTTCTGATAAATGGAAAGAAGGGAAAGTGGCAGTGGGTAACCTCAGAGACCAGGGCCACGAAAGAGAATGCACCTCCAGGTGAAGCCAGCTGCCACGGGACCCCCAGGAAGAGGTCCGTGAGGTGGAAAACGGAAGCTTCCAACCAATAGTCAGGGAGACATGAGTCCCCTGCCCACGGCAGCTGAAAGGCCTCGAAGTTTGGCTGGTTTAATCTGGTGAATGTGGAAACTGATCCTCAGCTCTTGCCAAAGCCTGACACCTGCGCTCCTTCCCAATCAAGCCTGCGCTAGAGCTGCCCCACAGGCTGCTCCCGTCTCGGCCCACAGAAACTGTGGGGTAACAGTTGTTTTAAGCCACTAAATTTTGGGGTAATTTGTTAAGCAGCAACATATAACTAACATATCCAGCCTCATTCAGAGAGAACGATGTATTTCTAGGGACCCTTTCAGAGAAGTGAAGAAGTTCCTCTCCCCAAAGCCTTCAGCAAACCCCTCCTCCTGTGGCATTGGCATACTAGTCACAGCTAATCCTTCAGCCAGTGACTGGCCAGTGGGCGGAGTGAGGCTGGGAACCCCTTGCCTGGGCCACCCTTGGTTTGCAGCCCCAGACACATGGGCTGAGGGAAGATGTGGAGGCCGCACTGAAGTTGGGGTGCTACCAGGAAGAGAACCACAGGTCTTTCATGCCACACGAATCAGGGCTCCTTCTAGGGAGGCATGCAGGGCCACATAAAGGAATTGACTTTGTTTTAAAACTCCGGAATTTACAAATTTCACCTTGGTTCTGAGATTCTGTGAAGAAAAACAAGTTGGCTGCTTTCCTCTGTGAAAGCTCATTGCCTTGGTGCTGCCTGTGAGACATGGCCTTCCCGACTGATGTCATTCAGGGCTCAAGGTCGCCAGTGAGGCAATTCAGGCTCCCTCCAATCTCTCTTTCTCAGAAAGCCCACCCCTGGGAGGGGCAGTGGTCACTCTTCTGGGAAGAACAGCAAACATTCTTGATATTTATTTTATTTTCTGCTAAAAACCTTGCTCTAAATGTGTATTGGAAGTGGTTTAACACTGTTGGAATTCTGTGTCAAGTGGCTGTGTAGTGACAACTTTCATTGTCATAGGTGACCTATTGGCTGATAAACACAGCAGAAGGGATAGGACATCAGCTCCTGTGTGTGCATGTGTGTGCCTGTGCACATGTGTGTATGTGTGTGGGGTAGCAGGTTTATTGAGCTATAATTCACATACGACACAATTCACCCATTTAAATGGACATACTACAGAATTCATCCAATTCAATGGTTTTCCAGTATATGTACAGAGTTTATAATAATCACAAAATTAATTAATTTTTGAAAATTTTCATATTCATCACCCCAAAAAGAAACTCCATACTCTTTAGATACCATGTCCTCAGCCCAAAGCAACTGCCACTCTACTCTCTGTGTGTTTTAAATATATTTAAAATGGAGTCACATTGTCCAATGCAAAACATAAGGTATTGTGTAGATTGTTGTCATGAGATGTTCTACGTGGCATATGTGTGCTCTCTGACATACCATTGGACTATAGCTTTGTTGAAACTCTGTTACGATGGATCCTATTTCCAGGGAAGGTGGTGGGTTCAGGGAGCTTTGTGCATAGGGAGTGATCTCAGCTGGGCTAGGTCTGAGGGTGTGTGTGGGGAAGGTTCGTAGAGGCAGATCAGAGGGCCAGTGCATGGTCAGGGGGCAGTTGACATCTTGGGTGGTATGGTGACCTGATTTGTCAAGATCTTGGAATAAGTCCAGAGTGATCTGACTGCAGACCTCAGTTCAAGGGACCCAGGGCTTCTTCTGAGTCAGCCATACTGAATCATGGCCCCACATCAGTGCCAGCTGGGAAGGGATGACGAAATTGGGGTTCAAGGTAAAATTCCTTTGTTTCTTCAAGTTCTTCCAAGGCCTAGGGGATGAAGACCTTCTCATCACTTCCATGTCCTCCTCTGGCCTTCCCTTCTGTCATCAGCCAGGTGCCTCTGCTGTGGAAGTCTGCAGTGCTTGTCTGCCAGGCCTCACACTGGGCAGGCTGCAGGGGGGAGCCAGCTACACCTCTCCAAAGGGACACTCCTCATTTGGGCTCCTGTGGCTCTTTGTGGGGCTTGATTGAGGCTTTGCTCTAGTGATCCAGTGTAGGTCTCTGCTCCTTTTTTTGACCTCAGTCTTCCCATCTATTTAATGGGAGACCAAAGAAACGATACCTAAGGGCCTTTCCAGGTCGCTCAGCCTGTGACACCTAGTTCAGTCATTACTTTATAGTTTGCAGGATGTTTCATAGCACTGTTAATGCCCTCATTTAGTGTCCTCAAACCTACTTCTCAGCAGCATAGTAAGGGGACCCCGAGTTCAGCCCTGCGAGAAGGTCCACCTGGGTTTGAATCCCAGCTCTGTCACTGGTTGGGCAAATACCCAACCTGTCTATACCTTAGTTTCCTCATCTATAAAACAGGAAAAGTATTAGAATTTACTTCACAAGGGGTGCGTGACATTTAAGTGGAATAACTCAAGTTAAGGGCCCTGTGCATAGTAATGTTCCATACACTCTACCAATAGAGACATGGAAATTGAGGGGTCTATTCAAGGCACAGTGTGGTAAAAAGGTGTTCTTTCCACCATACCGTGCCACTTTTCCGAGTGCAGAAGTTGAGAGGCAGGATCTCCTAGATGTTTTCAAATTCAGATGCTTGGGAAGTAGGCCAAGGCTCCCTGACCTGGGCCTCCCATGGTCATACGTGAGCCTGGGAGCACACCAACTTCTCTATTCCGCCAAGTTCTGGTCCGGTTTGCTCCCAACTGGGAACATGGTTTAGGGGCTGTGGAAGAGCCTGGTGCCTTGGGCCAGGAGGCCACAATAGTGCAGGGATACAGTTGGCCTGTGGGGTGAGCTGCAGGCAGCTGGACAAGGACATGTCCTGCTCATGGAGGGTTGAGTTTCTCACTCTTAGAGGGGTTCAGTGAGGGGAGGACAGGGCCCCAGGTGGACAGACAATGCCAAGGGAATCATTTCCTGTCTTGCAGTCTGTTTCTTCTCTCCCTCTTCCTAAGCCCTGTTCATCATCATTTCCTGACATGTTGTGACCCAGGAGAAACTTTCTCTGGACATTGTGGCCCAAAGAACTGTTTGCAAAGATAAGAGCAGTTGACCACTGGAACTGATGACTCCTAGACTGAAAATTAGCAACATTGGTAAGCATTAACATCACTATGTTACCTGCACTATGGAAATGCCTTCCATCTAGTGGGGTAATTGTTTCCTTTCTCAAAAATATCCATTGCCTTTGTCTCCAATTTAGAACACTATTAGGCCTTCCCTATTCTTATTGATCTCAAATGCTTGTTGTCTCTTGTTTTGAAAGGCTTTTTATTTTTAGATTAAACATGACTTTTGTATCATTCGGAGTTATTAGGTGTCAAGAATAGAATTCACTCCAGCTCATGTTTTGTCGAGAAGTGGTTTATCAAGGGATACTATGCCGTTCCACAAAATCTCCAAAAGGGTAAGATAATCAGGCTTATAGGGCATAATTTAAAGATTTTTATTTATTTATTCTTAGAGAGAGGGGAAGGGAGGAAAAAAGAGAGGGAAAGAAACATCAGTTGGTGGTCTCTCACACAAGCCTGGCCTGATTGGGCACTGGCCTGGGTCGGCCTAGCAATCCAGGCAGGTCCCCTGACTGGGAATCATACCAGTGACCTTTTGGTTTAAAATACAACACCCAACCCACTGAGCTACACTGGTCAGGGCTGGGGCAAAATTTAAAAATGGGTTATCTTTAGCCTTGGCTGGATTCTTCAGTAGGTTGGAGCATCGCCCTGTACATCTGGTTCAATCCAAGTTCGGGTGGGTATGGGAGGCAACTGATCGATGTTTCTCTCTCTGTCTCCCTTCCTGTCTCTCTAAAATTAATAAACAGATCCTTTGTGAGGATTAAAAGAAGAAAGGTTAGCCCTGGCTGGTGTGGCTCAGTGGATTAAATGCTGGCCTGCGACTGGAGGGTTTCCAGTTTGATTCCCAGTCAGAGTACATGCCTGGATTTCAGGCCAGGTCCCCAGTTGGGAGTATGTGAGAGGAAACCACCCATTGATGTTTCTCTCCCTCTCTTTTTCCCTCCCTTCTCCTCTCTCTAAAAATAAATAATAAACTCTTTTTAAAAAGGTTATTTTAAAATTATGTGTGTAGGGAATATACTCAAATTACATCCCAGGGCTGCCTCGGTGGCCACTCACCACCCGCACAGGCCTTACAAGCAGCACCTCGTCCTGGTGACAGGTCTCTGGCTGCCACATGCAGTCAGGGTTTCACATGGGACTTGCTCCCTCCTCTCAACCAAAATGTCAATAGGGGCTGTCTGCTAGGGAGTCCAAGTCATCCACCTGGATTCCAGTTGCAAGGGGCGCTGGGAAAGTGAGTCTGTAAAAGTGTTTATTAGAAAAAGGTGAAGTTTTTGGCATTTTTAATGTGGTAACTTATATTTCATAGAATGCAAATATTACAAGTTTATACCTGTAATTACATGTGAATTTTTACACATGTAAACACACAGATTAACAGAGAATATTTCTAACACCCCAAAAAGTTCTCTTTTTCCCTCTCCCAGTCATTCCCCCACAAGAGAACCAATTCTAATACCATAAATTCATTTTGCCAATTCTTGAACTTCATCAAAATGGAATCCAACCTGTCAACATAGGGAATGCCCAAAACTGTACAGAATTTTTAGAAAAACTTATCTGAGCCAAACAGAGGGCGCACCTGAAAACAAGATGTCAACAGATTGAGAAAAGTGCTTTTCAGAGTGGCTTCTTGAAGCTTCTTCATGCATTTAGAATTAGGGAGGGAACATAAGGAAGATTGTAGGGAAGTGGGAGAAAGTGAGGTTGGATTGGGTTATAGGATATACAGTGTTCTTCTCTGAAAAAAAGGCATTTCCAAAGTGTACTTAGAGGCACAGAAACAAAGGGCAGGACTTGCTTAAGGCAAAGATTAACCTGTTCCTGAAGAAGTTTACCATGACCTGCCCAGTTAGGAATTTATGATCAGATCACTCTGTGAGATTATTTTTCATAGAATCCTTTAAAAATTTTTTTTTTTTACTCACAATCAGTATTTACTCTTTTGTGTCTGGTTTTTAACTTGACATTAAAGACTCAGGAGATTGTAATTTTTCTTGTTTATCCTTTTTTAAAAACCTTTTTTCTTTTTTAACTTTTTAGAGAGAGAGCGGAAGGGAGGGAGCGAAACATTGGTGCGGGAAAGAAACATCCACTGGTTGCCTCAAGCACGCACCCTGATCAGGGCTGAACCAGAAGGCATGTGCCCTGACTGAGAATCAAATACATGACCTTTTGGTTTAGGGGATGAGACTCGACCAACGGAGCTACACCAGCCAGGGCTCCTGGTGTTTGTCCTTTTCTCAGTGTTCTGCAACAAGCAAAACACAACTGTAATTTAATTTACTTTACTAGTTGATAGTTAGTATCTTTAAAAATATTAATAACCATACATTGATGTTTCTCTCCCTCTCTTCCTCTCTCCCTTCTCCTCTCTCTGAAAAAGAATAAAATATTTTAAAAATTATTAATAGTAACACTTGCCAATTACAACATTTTCAGAAAATAATGTATATATATATATATATATATGTTTTGTTTTGTTTTGGTAAGCAGAGAAAGAACTTCAAAAATCAGGGAACTATACAAATGTAGTTTATAATAATCTACGTATATATAAATAATGGAGTCACAATTAAGATGTATGTTGCCCCAAAGCTGTAAGGCTTCCAGCCTCCTCTCAGGCCCTTCATTGTCCCCAAACCCAGGCTGTTGATAGGTCCTGATGGACATCTGCCAGTAGCTGGGTCCCACTGTAGGGGTCAGCAAGAGGCCCCAGCAGAGGAAAGGCACAAAGTATACCATTTCAGTGCCGCTTCAAGGGCCTGTTGGGGCTGACACTGAGAAGAGAAGGCTCTCCTTGCGCCTAGGGAAGCCTCTCCAGCTGCAGAAATCCCAGGCTGGGCCTGGCTACCCCAGTGTGGGAGGGGCTGTGTGGGCGGGAGCCAAACCAAAGAGGAGGAGAGAAATTGCCTGCTTTGTCAGTTTCTGTCTTGACCTTGAGCTGGCAAATAATAAGCTGGGCCCCAGAGGCCCACAGGCAATTAGTCCCTCTCTTGTCAGGCCTTGCTGCAGTAGAAGTAGGGATAGTGGCAACTGTGGGGACAGCATGCTGGTCAGGGGGCTTCCTCTGCGCTCAGTCCTGGTCAAAGGCTGCCAGCCCCTCCTAAGTGCCCCTCAGGAGGGGCCAGGGCACCACAGGGTGTCCACTGGAGAGGGAGCCCGAATCTCCACTCGCATGCCTCGCCCTTTCAGTGAGATCCCCTCCCCTGGCGACAATGGCTGGCTCAACCTGTACCACTTTTGGCGGGAGAAGGGCTCCCAGAATTTGCACTATCACCAAGTCCAGAACTTCCAGAAGTATGGCCCCATCTACAGGTAAGCCTGGCAGGGGATGGGGCTGGTGAGATAGGGAGGGAGAGGGGCCTGGGTAGCTTTGCTGCGTTCCTCCTCCCCAAATTGTCTGCTTACCTATTGCAGGCTCTTATCTGCCCTCGGACTTTAATTTTCCGTGCCTGGTGATGGTGGCAGGAGAATGGATAAGGCTTCCCAGCTAGAGGGTTCACCCTTCCCAGGTCCTACAAACTTTGAAACTTTGTGGGGATGGGTGGGAGGATGGTAAGAGAACAAGCCCGGTTAATTGCCTCCTTACATCCATTTCCTCAGGACTCCTTGGAAGGTGAGTTTATCATCTGCATTGTCAGAAAGGGACTAAATCTCCAAGAGTTCAGGATTCTTGCCCTGGTCACCCAGCTAGATCCCCGCCCTGATGGGGTGCTGGCCTTGCCCCTCAGCTCTCTGTATCTTTGGAGCAGCGGATTTTGCCCCTTTCACTTGGCCTGGATGGAGCACCTCTTCCCCAAGTATCCAATTTGTTCTCTGTCTAGAGGAAGGGACTTCGGTCTTTTAGCCCTGAATGCTGCCACTCCTGGTGGTAGTGAGTGAGGCCGGAAAGTGATGGTTGGGGTGGATCGGGAACACCACAAGGGAAAACCATGCATTTTACTCTGAGGGATGGGGAAAAGGCATCATAGGACATGTTGGCTGGCTGGTTGGCTAGGGCTGGAGGGCAGGCTTGTTTGTGTAGGAAATACTGGGGGGTTATTTCTTCCCTCTCTCACAATCCATTTTGAAGCCTGAAGTGTCTTACAGCTGGTTGGACATCTGGAGGCCCCAGGCTGAGTGTCAGGCTTGGGAGCAGATTGCTTCTGAGTATCTCCTCCCTCCTCTCTCTCCTGGGTCTCTCAGTGCCTCTGTCCCTCAACCTCACTTCTGGGGAATCCCTTGCTAGTCTCTGCTTCCTGTGCCCCAGTACGAACTCTTTATCAAGCCCCTTTCTGTTTTCTGAGTCACTTTTACCTGAGCCTAGCAGCATGGCCTTGAAGTTAGTGCTATAATCCCCATTTTATTGATGGGAAAACTGAGGCCCAGGGAGAAGTCTTGCAAGGTCGCATACTTCATCAGGGCAAGGCCAGTACTGGAACTCCACTTGCCTGACTTCCAGCTCAGCATGTCACCATTATATTCTAACACATAGCCTAGAAATGATAAACTTCTGAACAAATGTAAGGAATTTAAAATACAAATTTAGTAAGTTATTTTTGTTGTGTTTGAATTAAACTTATGGGTGTGACATTAGTTAACACAATTATATAGGTCCAGGTATACAGTCCTATAACACATCATCTATATTGTATGGTATGTTCACCACCCCAAGTCAAGTCTTCTTTCATCACCATTTATCCTCTTCTACCTCCCCCACCCCTGTAGGTTTTTTTCTGAATACAAAAGCTGTTATTATTCATATATATAGAACAATTTGGAAACTATAAACATGCACGAATGAAAAATTGAGATCAAATACAATCTCAATTTTGATAATATTTTTGTACCGTTAGGACTGTGAATAATTATATATGCTGTTTTGTGTTGTCCTACAGCAATATACTGAGGACTTCTTTCCTCTTTTCTCTCTTTAATGTAGCTTTAAAAGGCAGCATCATAGCCTATAGTATGAATAAACCACAGTTTTTTAGCCAATTGTTTAAAGTGGACTCTGGGTTTTTGCTATTAGACGTAATAGTGAAGAGCCTCGTTCATCAGGCATGGTTGTCCCCTGTCAGATCATTGCCTTGGGCTACATTCCCAGAACTGGCATTGATAATAACCGAAGTTCAAGGACTTTGCTAAGCCAGGGTGGGGGTATGGAGCTAGTGGTGTGAGGACAAGAAGCAGCTGGAAAACCACTGAGGGAATTTCCTGGGATACTTGGGAAGGTAGGCTCGGGGTTTATAGGTCAGTGGTTTAAGTAATGCTCTCTCCCTCTTCCCTGTCTCTCTCCTTCTCCCCTCCTTCTTCCCCTCTCTTTCTTCTTGGAGGGAGGAAGGGGGGCAGCAAGGAAGGAAGGGAGGCAGGGAGAGAGAAAGAGAGAGAAAATTCAGCTCATACCTGTATATATTTCTAATATTTTGCCTTGAAGTGTATCTTGAATTAGCTTTCCTATGCAAAAATTATACACACACACAGGCAGATGCAAGTGAGAAGTGGAATTTTCTGTGGTTTCCCAACAAATGTATTTTAAAAGACTGTTTGCAAAGTGCTTTGTGAGGTATACCTTGAGGATGAAAAAGGGATTCTAGTGAAATTAACTTCACTGATTATAGATTCCTAACTGGGCAGGTCTGGGTGATAGTCGCTCTAGACATTTAACTTCTTTAGTAAAAGGTTTATCTTTGCCTTAAGCCACCTTTGGCCATTGTTTCTGAGCACCTAGGTTAACACACTTGGAAATGCTTCTTTCAGACCCTTCTAAAGCTCTAGTTTCCTTAACTTCTCTCCTTAATTTCAAATGCATAAAAGAAACTGCAAAACTGTCATGCTATGATCTCTGATCTCCCTTACTGACAATTGTCCTGAGTTTTGGCTCAAATAGACCCTTATAAAATTCTCTGCAAGTTTTGACATTTCTTTTCTTTCTTTTTTTTTCAAATTCTCACCTGAGTGTATATTTTTAAATTGTTTTTTGTTTGTTTGTTTTTTGTTTTTGGAGGGGGAGAGGGAGGGAGACATAGACAGAAATAGAAAGAAACATCAATGGGTTGCCTCCCCTATATGCCCTGACTGGGAATCGACCCAAAACCTTTTGGTGCACGGGACGACAATCCAACCAGTTGAGTCACTGAGCCAGGGCTGGACATTTCTATGTCAACACTCTGTACTTGGGTCAGTGTTGTTTTATTAGAGAAAAAGTGCCTTGTTAGGCCTGTGACTCTTGGAAGCAGGCAGGTGGTCACTCCTAAAATTCCAATCCTAGAGCCTAGGATTGACTGGCCTGTGTATGACCTGCCTAGCAAGCTACATTCCAGGCCAGGGCCACTGCAGTGGTGACCTGAGGGTGCCCTGTTTCTGAGCTATGCAGTGGGTGAGAGGGTGCTGAGGGTATGAATGCTCAGAAAGAATGAGCATGGGATGAGCTTGGGATGGAGGACTTTATGACCCATGGAAGGTGGGCGGGTGCAGGTTTCTCCTGGGGCCATGCTGGGGTATGTCAATAGCCAGGGGATAATAAGAGGAACGCGAAGCTGTCACTTATAGAAAGCCACAGAGCCCTGGCTGATGTGGCTCAGTGGATTGAGAGCTGACCTGCAAATCAAAGGGTTGCTGGTCTGATTCCCAGTCAGGGCACAGGCCTGGGTTGTAGGCCAGGTCCCCAGTTGGGGGTATGCGAGAGACAACCACACATTGATGTTTCTCTTCCTCTCTTTCTCCCGCTCTTCTCCTCTCTCTACAAATAAATTAATTAAATAAATAAAATAAAATAGAAAGCCATAGACTTCTCCCTCTTATCCTTTAGCACCCCTGTGAGATAGACACTGTATTCACCTCCATTTCATAAAAGAGGAAACTGAAACTCAGAGGAGGTGAGAGGCAGCAAGAACGTGGTGGAAATGGGATCTGCTTCCAGGGCCATCTGCTGGACACTCTCAGCCATGAAGTGGTTATAGCTGAGCCAGCCCCCAGCACCTCCCACCTGGTTGCACAGGATCCAGGGCTCTCCTTGAATTCTCATACCACAGCCCTTTTCCTTCCCTCCAGGGAGAAGTTTGGCAACATGGAATCAGTTTTCATCATTGACCCTGAAGATGTGGCCCTTCTCTTTAAGTTTGAGGGTTCCACCCCAGAACGATATTGCATCCCACCTTGGGTTGCCTATCACCAGTATTGCCAGAGACCCATCGGGGTCCTGTTCAAGTGAGTCCTGGGACAGCTCACAGGGGCTGGAGGGAGACCATGGGCAGCTGTGGCAAAGGCAGAAGTCGGGGAGAGGAGCTGGGGCCATGCTTGCTCTGTCTTTTCTAGCTGGGGCCTCTGGGCAAGTCCCTGATATCGTCCTGCCTCTGTAAAACAGGCGGTAGTGATGGTAAACTGCTTGCTATGCCAGCCACTGGGGAAATGGTCAGGCTAAAGATCTGGGTGAATAATTAAAGACCTTGCAAAGTTCTCATTTGTTGGTTCATTAAGTCCCATTTTATTGAGCTCCTGCAATGTCCCGGGCCCTGGGAGTTTAGTGGTGTGTAGGACAGGGCCCTGCCACTGTGAATACCATTTTCCACCAAGTTGCTCATTACAAATGTCAAATGTGACAACATCGAATGCTGGTGAGGATATGGAACAACTAGAACTCCCACAGATTGCTGGTGGGATAAACACTGGCGCCAGCACTTTGGAAAACACCTGGACATGACCTGAGGTTGAATCCACACAGTCCTGTGATGCAGCAGTTCTGTTCTCTGGGACGCACTCTAACAAGCATCCTGAGGGGGAAGAAGCTGGAACACTGGAAGCAGTGCTGTTCATAAAGCACAAGGCCCGGGAAACCACCTAAGTGCCTAAGAGGAGCACAAATGAGTAAATGGTGGCATATGTCATCCAAACTGAACTAACTCGGTGACCCCACAGCACAGATGATACTGGGACAGATAAAGTTGACTGAAAAAAGCAAACCCCCAAGGCATGACAGCTTTTTAAAGAAGTTAGTTTAAGAATGTTTTAGAAATATAAGTAGATCAGGTAAAATAAGACACAAAAGCAAGTAAGGGAGTCAGGTTGTGGTCCCCTTTGTTGGGGAGGACCATGTGGACACATGTAAATCACTGCAATGTTCCTATAGTTTTTCCTACTGGGTGGTGAGTTTATAGCATTCTTTAAAATATTTTTTTCCTTTTTGTTCTTTGTATAATACCACTCATGCAAACAAAGCCTCCAAACTAGTAAGAGGGTTTTGGGTGGAACTGTTTTCAAGAGTGGGTCATAAGCTGAGGTTTATCACTGACTCAATTCTGGATACACGAGAGTCCCCCCCAACATGAATAATGGAACGTGCTAGGGGTGCAGTGGAGAGGTGGGCCACTTATGTCTGTGCAGTAATCAGAGAAGATGACATACAGGGGTCTTGAATAGCAGGAGGTGAGCAACAGCCAGGAGGAAGGGGGCATGACAGGAAAGCCATACCTGCAGCCGAGGCAAAGACTAGGAAGCTTAAAAGAGACTTAGTTCCTGGCTCGCAGCAGCAGTGGGGAGCAGTCAGGTTTTGTTCTCCTTCACCCAGTTTCTTCCTGTCTCTTCTCTCAGGCCCAGCAGAAGAAGTCAGCTGGTGGGGAGGCAGAGGGTTTTGGAAAGAGGTGAGGGTAGGTGGATGTGAGTGCTCAACTCTGAGCTGTAGCCTGGCCTCCTGGGAGAGCCCGGTCAGTCCCTCTGGCTGTGCCATGCCTGGGGGTTGTGACCATGAGGGCCTGTGTTTCCGTAGGAAGTCAGGGGCTTGGAAGAAAGATCGGCTGGCCCTGAACCAGGAGGTAATGACTCCAGGCGCTGTGAAGAACTTCATCCCCCTGCTGGATGCAGTGTCCCAGGACTTCGTCAGCGTGCTGCACAGGCGCATTGAGCAGGGCTCCGGAAAGTTTTCAGGGGACATCAGTGATGACCTGTTTCGCTTTGCCTTTGAGTGTAAGGGGCTTGTACTTCCTTGGCAGTTGGCTTGGGGTTGGGAGAACCCAGCAACCCACCTTGAGCCCCAGCCAGCATAAGAAGTGCTGGGATTGGCTTCTGGGACGAGGTGGTGAGCATGCACTCTGTCCTCAGTTACCCAGCAGGAGCCGAGCACTCGTACCTAGCATTCATGCTGTGGCAGCAGGATCTCCAACATGTAGGTTCCCATTGCCACCTTCCAAAAGCCCGAGTGTGGCTCAGCCTTCCATTCTGCAAACCTCTACCTCCTAGGACATAACAGACCTTTGAGGTCTGGGAGGGGAAGGGAGGATTGGGTTGTTAATCTGAATTGGGTATTTAAGGATGTGTAGGAGCTAGGGTAAGGAGGCTGGGCAATCTAGGCAGAGGGAATAGCTCATGCAAAGTCCCTGTGACATCATGGGTGGGGGGAGTTGCGTGATCACTTCAGGAGATTTGGGGTGCCCAGAGTTTGGTATAAAGTCAACATTCAGCCCTGGCTAGTGTGGCTCAGTGGATTGGCGCTGGCCTATGAACCCAGTGCTCACTGGTTTGATTCCCCAGCCAGGGCACATAACCAGGTTGTAAGCCAGATGTCCAGTCAGGTCCTTAGCTGGAAGCAGGTGAATGGCAACCATACATTGATGCTTCTTTCCCTTGCTTCTTCCCTCCTTGCCCTTCTCTCCAAAAAATAATGAATAAAATCTTAAAAAAAACAAAAAAAACAAAAAACAAAAAAAAAAAAAACGGTCAGCATTCAAATTCTTGACCTTATAGGTGGGAAAAACTTGGGGCTATTCTGACTTTTCTGGTCCAACCAGAGCAGGCCCCAGATGGCCAATTACCAGGGCTTTATGTCTCCTAGTTTCCCATCTGGCCTGTTTCAGGAAGTATTTAGCCAATTCAGTCAATTATAGGAGATATACTCTTCCTAGGAGCAAAGCCTAGAGGATGCTTGGAGTGCTGGTGGAAGGGTGAGTGAAGTAGTTTCATTTGAGCCGAGGCCCACTCTGCCGGAGACTGCTTCCCACCCAAACGGTCCCTTTGTTAGGGTCTTCTGCTTGCCCCCTCAGAAGGGCCTGAGTGGTTGCCAGAAGGGCCATTTTCCTTGGCCATGAAATTTCCATCCCACAAACCGCAGGCCTGTTTTTGTTTGTTTGTTTTATCGAAGAAGGCCAAGGTTGGGGTCAGGAGATCCTGTATGTTGGCAGGTTCCTGGGATCTGAGGCTCTCAGATGGCCAGGATGGAAAATGTTCCTCAGCTTGTTCCTACCCCTGCAGCCATCACCAACGTCATATTTGGGGAGCGTTTGGGGATGTTGGAGGACCTCGTGGACCCTGAGGCTCAACGGTTCATTGATGCTGTTTACCAGATGTTCCACACCAGTGTCCCCATGCTCATGCTGCCCCCTGACCTGTTCCGTCTGCTCAGGACCAAGACGTGGCGGGACCATGTGGCAGCATGGGATGTGATTTTCAGTAAAGGTGAGTATTCCTCTGGCTGTACCCTGGGCAGCTTAGTCTGGTGGCCAGGAGAGCCTTGTCTGCCCCAGAGGGTGGGAAACCCAGGCCTGGGTTGGGAGACACACACACACATACACACCCACCCACACACAACTGGAAGCCCCAATTATCAGCCTGCATTTTAGTCCCAAGTCATGTCAATGGACAGTGACTTGCCATGGGGGAAACCCATCTTCTGGTGGGCAGGTCACTACCCTCTGTGGGCTTCTGTTTCCTTACCTATAAAATGGCAATCATATTGCTTACCCCATAAAGCTCTGATCAAGAACTAGACAAAGACATAGCTAAGGAGGACTTAGTAGAGAGTATATGCTCAGTAAAACAGTAGCCTAGAAAGAACAGACCTCTAGAATCCTCAAGCCCTTGGTGCCACCTCTCACCAAGGATCCCTTCCTGCCCTCCACAGCCACAGGGAGCCTCACTCTTTTTTCTCCACTTCTGTCCATCCCCAGCTGAAAAATACACCCAGAACTTCTACTTGGACCAGAGACAGAAAAAAGACTTCAGCAATTACCCGGGTATCCTCTACAGCCTCCTGGGTCAAAAGAATCTGCTCTTCGAGGATGTCAAAGCCAACATTACGGAGATGTTGGCAGGGGGCGTGGACACGGTGAGGTGACTGGAGGAGCACACTCTGTTCCTTCCTGTGCCACTGTGTCTCCTTCCCACCAGTCGGCCTCATCCAAAACCCTGCTCATGTTGGGGAGATTGCCCAGACCTGATTCCGTTTCCTAAATACGCATCTCCTAGGAGGCTGAGGTCAAGTAAGCTGCCCATGGAGCATCCCTTGAGGGTGATCCAACAATTTTCCTTTACCCACGAGAAGGGAGTGACTAGATATAGGTGGCGAGCCCAGGCCCTGCAGAGTCTCTAAAGAAGCCCTTCAGTCACAGGTGGGGGACACAGCTCACTGGGTTCAGGAAGGCAGGCAGAACCTCAGAAAAGCTGGGAGCAGGCAGAATTTGCCCTGGGCTCTGCCATCTAGGGCCTTGTTGTCTTTGACCCCCTGCCCCTTCCACAGGGCCCCTGACGCCTTGAAGGAGCCGTGGGTGGACTTCCTTCAGGGCCTCTCCACAGGCAGCCCAACACCCCAGAAAGTTCTCTTCTTGAACTCAAAACCTATCTTCCTGTGTACCCTTCCTTTCTCCGATAGCTTAATCTTTCTCATGCTAATGTGGTGTGAAGGGTTAATTACTTAGTGTTTAGGGGTCATTAGTTATGACTCAGGCACTGAATAAAGATGAGCATGATAGACCCCAGTTGTTTCCAGTGGCTCAGAGAGGAGGAGCAGATTAGTTTGCTAGGGCTGCCATATAAAGCACCTACCCAGAATAGCTTAAACAACAGACATTTATTTTTCCTCAGGCTTCCAGAGCTAGAAGTCCAAGATCAAGGTGTCAACAGAGTTTGTTTTTTCTGAGACTCTTCCTCTTCTCCCTGTCTTCCCACAGTCACCTGTGTGTGTCTGCATCCGGATCTCCTCTTCTTATAAGGACACAGTCAGTCCTGTTAGATTAGGGCCCATCCCAGGGACCTCATTTTACCTTATTACCTCTTTAAACACTTTGTCTCCAAATACAATCATGTTGTGAGATATTGGGGGTTAGGACTTCAACATAAGAATTTGGGGGACCACGATTCAGCCTCGGGCAAGGAGCTAGCATGTTCATAGATGACCACCACGCGTTGTTATAGGGTCAGATTCGCAGGAGAGGACCTAAAGTCCAGCTTCTGTCCTGAAGGCTGTTTCCAGGAGGAGAGAGGAGGAGGAGCATTTTGGGATTAGGGAGAAGTATGTGTCAAAGTCCCCAGGGGTGAATAACTTTATTTCCTAGGTACCTTATTGACACTGTGCTCTAGTGGAAGACTTTCAGGCCCTGTGATAGGCTGCAGGTGGAACCTTTGAGTGTAATTTAAACCTAGTTCTTGTCAGTTATGCAGAGGGGATCTCCAAAAACTGCTTATCGGCACCAAACCAGCTGTTACTGTTAGGTGATACTTACTGAGCACACATCATGTGCAGGCAGGAGCCTAAGCTTTTCAAGTGTATTAGTTCATTCAGTGTTCACAAAACTATGAGGTATATTGCTGTCATCCCTCCTTTTCAGATGAGGAAACTGGGGCACAGAGGTTAAGTAACTTAGTTAAGGTTACACAACTAGTAACTGAATTGACTACCTAAATACACAGGTTATTTCCTGAGTCGGACAAATCCACAGATTTGATTGGAGCCTTGAAGGAGTACAGACTAGCTTCCTAGGCTGGGAAGGGAATTCTAGGAGTAGAAAACAGCTGGAGGAAGATTTCTGGGCGTCAGGAGCTGTGTGTGGTTCAGTACAGCTAGAGCATAGAATACATGTTGGAGAGAGGTGGTGGCAAGGCTGGGAGCAGTGGGCAGGTGTTGGGGGACCCTGTACATCAAGCCAGAACCTCTGGGATTGATCTAGGGGATCTGGGGAGCCAGGCAAGGACTTCAAACTGGGGAATGGCTGGATGGCACATTTTTGTGATTGCTCCTGCTGGAAGAAGGAGAGAGTCCAAACCTCTTAGGACAAAGTGTGATTCTTGGTAAGGTACGTGCAACAACATGTATCCTAATCTGAGGAATGAGGGCTGCATCAGTCTGGGGTCCTGCCACGGAGGTATGTGGGATTGGGGGACTTGATGAGGGTCATTAGTACCTCCAGGGAAAGGGCTAGTGCTCAGGGCTTCTGCTAATACTGAGATTAGCAGGTTCGTCTCAGTATACAGCACATGCTAACTGCAACATGGGCAGGAGGCAGGCAGTGGTCCTGGTTTCATTATCTGAGCCTTCTTCCCCACTTGGCTGCTATAGCAAATGTTAAGGTTTGAGGAAGTTGTGCTGGAGAGAGCGCTGCTTGTTTAACCAGCTTTTCAAAAGGCATGACTGCCAGTCAGGGGCCAACTGTCACAGAAGGGTGCTCGGGCCTCCTCAGGCCTCTGAGGTCCTTTGGAAGACGGCATTGGCTGTGTGGGTGCTCTGGTGACATGAGGGGCCAGGGTTGGGACAAGTGCTGCATCAAACATTCCTGCCTGGGCTGAAGAAAGCCTTCTGGGACATTGGTCTTTAGAATGGACTTTGCTTTTGTAGGCAGTAGTCTCTGGGTCCTGGGGTGAGGATGGGGAGAGGTTCCTGGAAATGAACCCTCAGGAGTAACAGGCCCTCCTGGTTTTCTGCACCCCACTCTCCCTGCCAGACATCCATGACCCTGCAATGGCACCTGTACGAGATGGCACGCAGCCTGAGAGTGCAGGAGATGCTACGGGAGGAGGTTCTGGCTGCCCGACGCCAGGCTGGGGGAGACATGAGCAGGATGCTGCAACTGGTCCCGCTCCTAAAAGCTAGCATCAAGGAGACCCTGAGGCAAGCCCCCATCCACCCATGTCTGCCCCTGCCACCAATCCTGGGCATGGTGCCTGGGGACAGGGTTATAGGAACGGACTGGTGGAGACTGGTTGCAGGAAATGAGAAGTCTGGGTGAGATAGCTGGGAATGAGGAGGAGGGAACAGTGTCCTGGTTCTGCTTCTAGATTGCCCTGGGGTGCTGCCCCTGGGCCTGAGATGTCATGCTGGGTGGGGGACTTTGTCCTGGACTCCAGGCCTTAGCTTCTGAATGCCTTTCTCTGGCAGACTCCACCCCATCTCCGTGACCCTGCAGAGATATGTTGCAAATGATTTGGTTCTTCGAGATTACATGATTCCTGCTAAGGTAGGTCCAGCAGGGCTGCAGGCCTGCAAGTCAGACAGGAGGCTAGGCCAACTGTGGTTGCCTGTCTGCCTGTCTGCCTGAGCTGACTGCTGGGTCCCGGTCAGCAGCAAAGTGTGGAGGGCAGAGGTGGTGAGCACAGTGGGCGATCCTGGGAATGTTGCTGGAGCCCAGGGTTAGGAAGGTGACCCCGTGGGCCACCTGGGTCTTGGGGGCCATCGGTGCTAAGGAAAGGGCAGGATAATCCCTTGGGCCATCCCTAGCCTAGTGGCTTGTCATGGGCAAGGCTCAGGAAGGGACGGGGTTTTGTTCGAGGTCACACAGTGGGCAGTGTCTGCTGGACAGCTGGGCAGCCAGGCTGGGGAGTGGGAGGTGGGAAGGCTGGATGATGCTCCGGCTACGAGTGGGTGAGCCTACTGAGTCCATTGCTCATCTTGTCCTCAGACATTGGTGCAGGTTGGTGTCTATGCTATGGGTCAAAACCCTACCTTCTTCCTCAATCCGGACAAATTTGACCCCATCCGTTGGCTGGGGCAAAACAAGGACCTCATCCACTTCCGGAACCTAGGCTTTGGCTGGGGTATTCGGCAGTGTGTGGGCCGACGGATCGCTGAGCTGGAGATGACTCTCTTCCTCATCCATGTGAGTGTAGCCTGTGCACTTCTGGGCGCCCTGGGCTGGCTTTAGCCCTAATGAAAGCACCAACCCTCTGGCTCAGGCCAAGTAGCTCAGCTGGTTAGAGTATTGTCCCAATACACCAAGGTTTTGGGTTCTATCAGGGCACATACAGGGAGCAACCACTGAATGCATGAATGGCTGGAGCAACAAATTGATATCTCTCTCTCTAAAAAAAAAAAAATCAGTGGGGGGAAAAAAAAAAGCACCAACCCTCCTACTACTATCTCTGTCCAGAGCCTTCCCCCACAATTCTCTGCTGCCTCCTCTGTTGGGTTAATCCACTTGTCAGCCATTGGTGCCCTGCCCATCTGTCCCCTCATAGTGGTAATGAGATGGGCATGGGATAAGGTTTTGTAGAAACTAAAGTGAAAGCCTGAACCAAGGAGACAGCATTGGAGGTGTGTTTTCAGGCACTGAGCAGGGTTAAGCAGGAGCTGGTGTGGGGCTCCTGGAGCTTCCCAAATCATCCTCACAGGCACTGCCTACAGGTGAATGAGCCTAGCCTAGGGGAGGTGGATCCTCGCTACCTGTCTCCTAAGCCCACCACCCCTCTTTCTCAGATTCTGGAGAATTTCAGAGTTGAAATACAACATCTCAATGATGTGGGCACAACATTCAACCTCATCCTGATGCCCAAACAACCCATCTTCTTCACCTTCCGGCCCTTTACCCAGGACCTGCTCCAGGTGTGATCAGAGAGAATGGTGTGAAAGGAAGGCCTAAGTGGTAGGGCTGGGCCCATGGAGGTGTCTGCATGCTCCACCTCCAGGTCCCTACCCCTGCTCCTTCCTGTCCCAGCTCAGCAGAGGCACTGCTCTTTTATCCACCCCATGAAGGCAATAAAGGTCTGAACTGTGTGAAGTGTTGTCATTTCCATCGGGTCCCCAGGGTATCCATCACTCCCAGTGGATGCTCTCTGACCTGGATCAACAGCGGGATCTAAGTATAAGGCGGTATCTGAGGCAGTGACACCTGAAACCATTTCTGCCGGGATCCACCCACCTACAGCAACCTAGGAGCCAGTAGGACTAAGCTTCCAGCTGCCTGGAGCTGAGGGCAAGGCGGAGCAGATGGGGGCTACTGCAACTGTGCTGGGGCCAGCAGGCAGAGGGACAGGGGACCTGGTGGAGCTCTGCTGAGAGAACAAGGGAGCCTGAGAAGTGTGGACCAATCTTAGCTCCTGGGGCAGGCCCACCTATCAGAGGTGAGGCTGGTGCAGTGCTCTGCTGAACTGGTAGGAGTTCCAGGTGGGGTCAGGAGGGCTTCCAATCAAGGTCCAGCCGAGTCTGGGGCGTGGTCAGGGCCGAGGCCTGTAGGGGAGGGGCTGGTGTGAGCTGGCTGACCCTGGGAACAAAAGGCCAATATGCTCCCTCTGGCCCACCTGATCCTCCTCTGGGCTTCCACAAAGCCTGAACTTCATGCTCTAGGGGAACATACCCACTTGTCCAAGTTCTGAGCAGAAAGCAAGGATGCTACAGCAGAGTCTTTGGCCCATTATTTTAACTGCCTGACATTTGTCCCAGTTTTGGCCATCTTCCCCATTCTGAGTTCTATAACTTCTGACCTGAGCTAGGTGCTTGATCCTTCCTGGTGACCTCAGCTACAGTTGGTGTAAGTCCTGCGGGCAGGCTGGGGCACTAGTCCTGCTCGGGAAAGCAGCCCAGCTAGCCTGAAGTCTTCTACCAGGATCTTTAGGTTCTGAGTCCACTGCTGGAGCCTTTCTGCTTTTCCACATCACAATCCAGTTCCTTGTCGTTCTCTCTCCTTCCTGCTTCCTTCCTCTTCTGGCGGGAGTTAGCTTTGACTCAAAAATGTTAGAGCTGGGAAGGGCCTTACCATCAGAGAGGTCAAGCTCTGCATGGGATAGATGGGGAAACTGAAGCCTAGAGAAATTGCTTGAGTTACCCAAGAGCACACAGCATGCTTGTAGCTAGAGCCCAGGCCTTCTCTGTGGAGGACCCCTTCCCTTTACTGCCAGCTGTGTTCCTGTCCCTGGTTGCATTGACTCCAACATGGCAGGTTCAGCCGGGCCCTCATTAATGAGTTGTTTTGCACTAACATGTAACTGATTGCCGCAGGCAGGCTTCAAGTTTTTCTCTTCCCAAGAAACAGATAAACCAACCTGAAAGAAGGGACTTTAGTTGTGGTAGATGTTTGGGGGCAAGTGGAAAGTCCCAGTCTCTCTCATATCTCCCAACACAGTTGGCCTCTGGAGGTCTCACTTCTTCCAGAGGTCTAGAAGAAGAGGTCTCAAAGAAGCTTGCCTCCTAGGTTCCTGCTTTGGAAGGATTATTCTCTCTGCCCTCCTGGGTCCACTATGCCTTTGGCCCTCCAAATGTGGTAGCTCCTGGGACATGCAGTAGATAGATGCACTTCAGCAGAGGGCCCAGGCATAGAATGGGGTCTTGCAGAAAGAAGGTGGACCCCCCAGGCTGCCCTGCTCCAGGGAAGAGGCAAATACTCTCTGACTTACAGGATTTTAATGAAGTCATTTTTAGGAGGTAGGGATAAGATGCCCCAACACACAGTGAAGGAATTGCTCCAGTACCCAGGTCTGCTGGGACTTAGGTCTGCTGGGAGTTTGTGGGCTTGATGAAGTTAGTCTCTGAACTGGGCATCAAGGGGTCCAGTTCTGAGGGTTGCCTGTAGTCTTCAGCATGGGTTGGAGGGTTCTGCATTGTGCAAAGCAAGCTGAGGTGAGTTTGCCCTACCCAAGGGGTAGAGGTAGGGCATCAAATGCATCTTGCTTAGCAAGCCATTTCTTAGAGGGCCATGACTTCTCAAAGATTTCCAAACACACTTAACCACAGCAGATCATATCCAATTTCTCCAAGAGTCTCGGGACCCAGCAAGTGAATTTGCAAGGGGTCCCTCTGTTCCTGGTCAGTTCCTGAATGTGAGCTGAGTACTGATGGCTCAAGAGCAGGAACAATCAAGGGTTCTACACTGGGAGCTGGGTGACCTGGGCTGAGCTGCAGGGACAGTTGTGAGAGCAGGTCTATTTGTTTGGGGAAAGCTGGTCATGTTTCTCTTTGGCAACACACTCCTAACTTCAGGCAGGTCTGCAGTATTGCAGTTGCCCAAAATGGGTGCGCTCATGGGACAACCTGAGGCACTATGGAGCTAGGTGGTGACCACAGCTACTTTGCTTATGAGCAAATCAAGTGCTAAAGTGCAGCCTGAACCCAAGCATTTAAGAAGTACCCACAAGGGGACAGAAGGGAGTAAAAAGGGGATGGATGTAATACAACAACAATAAAATTAAATTTAAAAATTATTAAAAAAAAAAAAAAGAAGAAGAAGTACCCACGTGGGCAGCATTTTATCCACAGCCATCTCCTTTTTGATTCTTACCACCACTGTCAGGGAGGGGGTAGTTTTGGCAGGGTTTTCTAGTCCCCTTGGGCAGGTGAGGACTTAGAGACAAGGCAAGGGCTTCTGTTGGTAATAGAGCAGAAGCTGAGGCTAGGTCCTCTGAATTTCAGCTGGGGAGCTGGCCTCCTGGACAGTTTTTCTCAAGCCCTGGTGATGTGGGGTGGGGATAGCTGGCTCCACTGCCCAAGCCCCAGGGAGATCTTCCAGAGGGACCACTTACAGGCATGTCTGTGGTGATGGAGTCTGAGGGGGGACCCAAGATGCGCTCTTGCTCCTGCAGCTGTGTGGCCAAGTTCTGCTTCTCTCGTGCCCAGCGTCGAACTGAGTCCTCTAACTGCCACCATGGAGAGGGACAGATGCGGAACCTCTAGTTAGCAGGGCCCACCTCTGAGATCTGAGACAACCAGAGCTTGGGCCTACTTTTTGGGTAGAAAGCAAAACCCTGGGCAATGCAGGCTTGCTACCTTCCCAAGAAACCTCAGGGGTGGCAGGGTTCAGTGGAAAGGGGCCCAGTGAGTCTGACTAATACGCAGATGTATCTTCTCTGAGTCCCAACAACACACTGACCCCTGATCCTATTCATAAGTGAACCCTCAACATGCTCACAGTGAGCCCTGTCCCTGCTTACACACTCAGTCCCTTCCCTGCGCACACTGAGCCCCAATCCTGCTCACATACAGCCCTGGCCCTGGCCCTGGAGCAAATGGTGAGCCTGTCCAGCCTGATCAACTCCTTTGTTTCAGCTACCTGGCTTTCTAGAGAAAGGATCCGTCTCTGAGCTTGTTCCAGCTTGGTCAGGAGGTTTAACTTGTCTGAAACGTTGGCCAGAAGATCCTGTGGGCAAAGCAGAAACTCATGCATGGCCCCAATTGGGGGGCTGCGCCATGTGAGCTCAGGAGGCCAGGGGGTGGTGCAGGAGGAACCAACCAGGTTTGAGTTCCAAACTCAGCTCTCTGATGCAGAGCCCAGGGCTGAAGCCTCTTCCTGGCGTGGCATGTGTTTTTTTTTTCACAGCTGTTCTCCCCACAGATTTTGGATATATGGTTTTTGCACATCAATTTTTAAATGGAAAATGCACAAGGGACTGCCCATCGGTGCATAAAGTGAAGAAGCTGTTGTGAAGCAAGGGCTCCCCTGTCCCCGGCACTTTACCTGGATGTCCGTGCATTAGGTGTGCTTTCAAACAAAACTCACCTCCTGCGAGTCCTGGGATGAAGAGAAAAACTCCTGTGCCCCTCTTCTGTAATTCAAATGTCCTGCCTTTGGATTTGTATATAGCAGGGCACCTGTTGTGGCCTCAGAAATGTGGTGGGGCCACAGCATGCCTGGGGCCTGGGGCACCCATCTGTGTGGGCAGGGATGTTGTGTCCTGGAGTGGCCTGGGCCATCTGTCTCCAGCAGCCCCTCTGCCAGGTCTCCTGCTCCCAGTTCCCTGAGGTCCATCTGGGAAGGGGAAAAGGGCTCTCCAAGGCTGTACGAATCTCAGGAAATGCTTCACACTGGAGTTCCTGAGAGGTCTGTGTGGAGTCCAAGTGGAGGCCAGCCAGGTGCCAAAGGAATCATGGTTCAAAGGCCAGTAAGGGCTTGCTTTCCCTCAGGATTCTAGGTAAGGGTCAAGGTGTAGCTTTCAAACCCATGTGTGTTCCCCAAGGGAAAAGATCGAGGCCTTCGGGCTGGCACTCCCACAGACGCCAGGTACACTGGACACCCCGGGAAGCCTAGTTTCCGGAGTGCCTGGTGTTGGTCTTCAGCTTGGATTGTGCTGAGTGATGTCTGGGACCCTGAAGACCACTGCAGGCAAGCCCAGGTCGAGGCTGTGTTGGGGGCTCTTACCGGCAGGGCCTGTTGCTGCAGAATGATGGGGGCTGACTGGTGGTGGCTCTTGTCCAGCTCAGCCTGCAGCCTTGAGTTTTCCGTCAGCAGTGCTGCACACAGGTCAACAGGCAGGTTCTCTCCTGTAGGACCCAGGGGAAGTCTACAGGCTGATGGCATGTGAAAGGGCCGCAGATGTTCATGAGATGGGCTTTCCTGCCTCCATGTCCCTGGTCTGCTCTGCTCCAGTATTTTGTTCCATTCTGCTCCTCCTTTGCTCCTGAGCCTTCCATGGTGCCCCCCTGCCCATGGGATCAGGTACACCCACCTCAGGCCACCATTCTCAGCTCCTTGGAATCCGACCCCAACTATTTTCCCTACCACCCACCACTCCAGCCACTTGTTCTGTGTCTGTTATGGCTCATCACCTCTCTATCTCTTCTCCCTTCTCTGCTCTTGACATGCTAACTCCCTGGGCCTTTGCCCTGGCTGAGTCCCCTTCCGAGGCTGCTTCCTTGTCTCTCATTCAGCTCCTGGGTGACCTTAGGGTTCCTGAAAGATGAGCCTTCAGAAACACCCCTCCCCCAGCCCCATGCAGTAGAGGCTGAGTGCAGGCTGGGCACAAAGGGGCACCTGGTGAGGCTGCTCAGGGAAATTCTCTGCTTGGCCTGGCCTGAAGTGGTGGACCTGGTTCTCTCCTGCCCACTAAAGCCATCTCAGAATGGCAGTTCTAGGTGGCTCTGGTTAACATAAATGGAGAAAGCACCACTGATTTAACCAAAGTACATTTGTTTAATGGAAGCAGACTCTGAAAATATGGGAGATGAGGAACTAATGTAAAGGGTCCTGGAATGAAGAAGTGGGGAACTTCCCAGGTAGCCTGTCTCTGCTCACTCTGGTCTGCAGGACTTCTCCCCTCACTCTATCTAGCCTGGCTTACACAGGGTCCTGAGGGCTCCGTTGGGGGAGAAGAGAGCACAGGGACCTGAGTGGGGGACTAACACCATGTGCTGCAATTGGAAGGCGCTCCTGGACCTGGGAAGCTCTGGGAAGGCAGGCCTGCAGGGACTGGATGACACCCCAGGGAGCAGCCTCACCCCTGCTGGGCTTCCCCTGCTGCCTGGTAGGCAGCTGTGCTTTCCTCTCCAGAAGTTTGTCCTCCAGCACCTGCTCCATCTTCTCAATCACCTGGGGAGCAGAGGCAGAGGCTGGGCTGGGCCAGGGGTGCCACACACTCCCTCTGTGGCTGGCCTCTGGCTGTCTGACCCCAGCCCTGCCTTCTCCTGGTGCCGCACAGTCTCCTCCAGCGTTGTTATCTTCCGCTCTGTGTCCTGGTGCCACTTCAGCAGCGCAGCCTGTGGCTGCTGAGCCTGGTACCAGAGAAGCAGCTCTTTCTCTCGGTCATTCTTCTAATGGCAGGGGGGAAGGGAGGGGAAAGTGGAAAGAAGGGGTACGTGGATATTACCCTTGCCCTAGAGGGCTCCCCAGGCCCCTCTGCTGAGCCATCCATTGCGCTGGCCCCCCTTCTTCTAAGCCCCTTCTGCTCCCAAATATATTGCAGACCCCCACCCTAGCTCCCCATGCCCTCTGCCACCCAGGCCATAGCTCACTCGAATCAGCTCATTCTGCAGGTGCTGCACCTTGTCCCTCAGTTTCTTTCTGTCCAGCTCACTCAGCAGCAGTTTCTGCTTCAAGGACCCTGTGGTGGGGGTGGGGGAAGAGCTGGATCAAGCAAAAGGCATCTTCCAGCTCAAATCAACACAGTTTGGGGGCAGGGACAGGTATCTCTCAGCCCTGGGAGTTGAGACAGGACTGGATTCTGTTTCCCACTTTGGAGAGGGCCCATCTGGCTCTTATCAGCCCGTGTCCAGTAAGATGCACACCAGAGAAAGTTCTCTGCCACTTTGCCCCACAATTAAGGGCCTCAGGTCAACACCTGGATGCCCTCAGTGGCCTGCACATCCTCACCCAGCATCTGGATCTTGTCGGCATGGTTCGGTTCCTCTTCCATCTCTTCCTGGGTCAAGTGGCTCCTCAGCAGGCGGTTCTCTGCCTCCAGGGCACTGGCCTGTTTCTGCAGCACCAGGATGTCCTCAGCCATCGTCTGTACTGCCCGCCGATAGTTGTTTATCTCCTGTGGATCCCAAGGCTCAGAGTTGAGCCTCCAACCCATGTTTGCACCCACAGTGGGCCAACCCCAAGGCCAATGAATAGAATGCCCTCAAGTCTTAGCAGCGCCTCGGAGGGGTGGTTATGATTTGGTCTGCACCCCTCCTGCCCATGGGAGAAAAGTCATGCTCAGGTTCTTTCCCAAGGTCATGTCTCTTCCTGTGATGCCAGCTAGGGAGACCCAAGGCTCAGACACCAGGTAAAGAAGAGGGTGAACGATGGAGACTTAAAAGAACCTGGAGCCAGGTTTCCAGGGCTATTTCTCTGCCTTTTCCCTGTTCCTCTCCACCACCCTTTCTAATTCCTCTCCTTCCTCATATCACTGAGAACTCAGGGAGAACCTCTCAGGATCCCCACTGAATGACACTTGGTAACTGACCTCAGGCATCAGCCCCCATCGCCCTCGTGTCAGCAAGCCCAGAGATCAGGAGGGACACGAAGTAGGCCTGGGAGACCCAAGTCCAGGATGTGAGGTGGAGGTGGGGCCAGGATGCCAGGCTCTGCATCAGGTTAAGGGTAACAATAACCTTAATACCTATGTCCAGGTTAGGGGGCCTACCTCATTTAATGCTCACAGCAAGCTCACAAGAGCCAATGCTATTACTACTGACCAGGAAACCAAGGCCCAGATAGGTGGGTGACTTGCTCAGTCACACAACTGAATGGCAGAAGCAAGATCTGAAACACACACCTGCTGGCCCTGGAGTGTGTGCTTAAGTTCTGTGCAGTCCTGCCATGAGGACCCTACAATGACATTACAGTATGTTGGGAAATGATATAACAGGCTACTAAAAACATATTATTGAGCCCTGGCTGGTGACACAGTGGATAAGGCGCAGCCTGCAAACTCAAAGGTCACTGGCTCAGTTCCCAGCCAGGGCACATAACCAGGTTGCAAGCCAGGTCTCCAGCCAGGTCCTTAGCTGGAGGCAGGTGAAAGGCAACCATACATTGACGTTTCTCTTCCTCTCTGCCTCTCTCCCTTCTCCCCTCTCTGAAAAAAAATAAAATCTTTAAAAAAAATATTATTGACATGATTTCAATCTGGGGAAAAATGTATGTCTGACCTTATATATGCATGAGAGAATTAATAAGCTATATTTACATGCATTTGTTTCATAGTAAGAAATTCTCTCATTATTTAGACAGTTTGTAAAGAGTTTCTTAAATCTAAAATACACAAAATATAACAGAGGGATCCAAAACTAGAAGACAGAAAGGTACATAGCGGGGAGGAGGTGGGGTTTGGTTGGGGGAGGCTTGGGAGGAGGAGAGTGCAGTCAGTAGGAAATGGCTGAGGCCCAGTTGCTTGCTCTCCCTGAAGCTGTGGCGTATATGCATATGGGGGCAGGGCCCCTAAAACACCCAGGGTCCCCAGACTCTTGGAAGTAGAGTTCTGCCCCCAGCTTCCACCTAGGCCTCATGCTGATTGGGGGTGTGGCTTGGCTCCCAACTACTGCCACCCACCTGCTGCAGGGTGGGCCACTGGCTTCTTGGGGAGGAGCTCATGGGCAGCAGGGGTTCATTAGGCACCACTTGTCACCTGCTGCTATCTAGCCTCCTGGCTGGACTCCCTTTAACTGGTGCCAGTGCTCGGTCCATCTCAACACCTGCCCCAGTTGAGTTCTAGGCCTTGGCTTCTCCAGACCTGCCATCTGGTGTCCTCAGACAGCCCTGTTAAGTAGGAGCCAGCCCAGAGACCACACACACAAACAGGGCTTTGTGGTCAGGCCTACGTCAGAGCCCAGCTTGGCCCCTGATTCACTTAGTGAGCTCAGACAGGCCCTTTCTGTCTGAGCCCCAGATCCCCCATATGGGATGAGCATGGGTGCTGCGGGGGGCTCAGAGCTGGTGCGTGTGGACAGCTGGCACAGGTCCTGCCAGGGCAGGTGTGACCTGGAGGGAGCCAGATTCATCTCACCTCATTTTCATGCTGTGGATGCTTTATCAGCAGTTTAGACCCCTTCCTCTTCCTCCTGGTTGCTGCCCTAATCACTTTGGAGGACTGCTTAGATATTGGATATTATTAAAGTTGAACATAGCCCTGGCTGGTAGCACAGTGGATAAGGTGCCAGCCTGCGAACCCAAATGTCGCAGGTTTGATTCCCCAGCCAGGGCACATAACCAGGTTGCAAACCAGGTCTCCAGTCAGGTCTGTGGCTGGAGGCAGGTGAAACGCAACCATGCAATGATGTCTCTCTCCCTCTCTGCCTCTCTCCCTTCCCCTCTTTCTAAAAATAATGAAATAAAATCTTTAAAACAAAAACAAAAACAAAAAAATGCAAAAAAATTAAAATAAATAAAGTTGAACATATGTATAGCCTATGATCCAGCAACTGTACATACCCTGAGTACATACCCAATAATCATGCAAGTGTGAATACGTCCAGAAGCAGGGGGAGAACATTGCTACCCATCTTATTTGTAATAACCCCAAACTGGACACAACTCTGTGCCCACCCGGTAGAATGGTAAGATAGTGATACAGTAGATGCTGCACTGCAGTAAAAATGAGTCAACATCAGCTGCATGAAACCACATGGAGGCATCTCTCAACACTGTGCACAAAAGAAGTTGAACAAAAATACCTACTCTGTGATTCCATCTAGATTTATTTCAAAAACAGACATGCTCAAGCAATAAAGTTAGAAGCCAATAGTGTAAGATCCATTTGGGGAGGTGGTGGCATGGCTGGGAGGCCCCAGGTGGCTCCAGAGCTGCTGGCAGTGCTGTGCCTCTTGGCCTTCACAGAGCATTTACTATGAACTTCGTAATAATTCACCACAGTGAATACACTTAGGTTGTGTACCTTTGCCTGAATGCGTGCTTAAGCAAGTTAACAACACTTAACAAATTAAAAAAGAAATACAATCCTGGCTCAAGTTTGGTTAAGTATACGAAGCCTCCACGCTGCTTTCCTCCTCTGGGAACCCTCTCAGGTCTCAGCAACAGTGGGCTTTTCTCAGCCCTGAGCTGGGAACGCTTCCGAGTGCTGCTCCCAGCCTTCTCCTACCCTGATCCTGGGGAGTTGAGTGAATTCAGCGATGCCTCCTCACAGGGCCCTCTGAGTACGAGCAGGCAAACATACTGATCCTGGTCGAGGGTGGGCATGATGCCTCAGAACACCCTGAGACTCACATTGGTTCAGTGCTGTAAGGTCTCAGCCGGCAAACATGGAGCTGGCACTGGAATGCAGCCTCTGCTCTAATGTCTGTGTTCTCTGCACCTACAAGACTGAGTGGTGGTGGGGGCTCACCCAGAGGGAAGAAGAGTGGCTTGACCTTGATTGAATCTGTCTACAGAAATGAAGGGGCATGGGTGGAGGAGGCAGCCAGCATAGGTACCAATGTCCCTCTGATGTCCCCATGCCCCATTCTGCCCTTTGTCCCTGAGGCCAAGGCTGCCTTGGGTGGAGTGGAAGAAGGGGCTCTTCAAGGAGCCAAATGTGCCCAGGCATCCCTGTGTTAGAAGAGGTAGGCGTGTAGCTCATCTCACTGTCCCCGCTGGCATCTGGCCAGTACAGTGTAGAACAGCAAATGTGCATAAACCAACCCTATTCTATTGCTACCTCACCAGGTGGGGCCTGCCCGAGGTGTGGGTGGCGGGGAGGGGTCTCAGGCCCGGAAGAGCCCTGCTGGGTGCTGCAGCCTGGGCTCCGTGGTCTAGGTGTGTGCTAGCAGAGGGCTGAAATCTTCAGGCCATGGTTCAGAGCGAACCCCTGAGGTTTGGACCAGAGGCAAAGTCTGAAGCCTGGCTGCCCAGCCTCTTACAAACTCCCCCGTCAGGCACACAGACGAAGCCCTTCCCCGCCCACACTTACTCTTCCCTTCCCACCTTCACTCCTGCTGAAATATTTATAGAGGGCTTTCCTGCCCAATTCCCACAATCTGATCTGTCCTTTTATGGTCCACCCAGAAATTTTTAGTCATATGAGGACTGCTACTCTGTGTGCATGTATGTGTGCATGCCTGTGCGTCTGCATGTATGCAGACATACATGGAGAGAGTCCCAGAATAAGGAGGTGTCAGCCCTTCCTCTTGCCTACCCCATGAATTTGATTATCTCCCTTCCCATTTAGGGCTCATTTTTTCCAGGATCCCATTGTCCTTCATTCTAGCAGTCCCAGGGGTGAAGAAAGCTCTGTTCTTAACATCCCTTCTTGATAGACAAAGAAAGCTGAGGGCCAGATGAAGTGGTGCCTTCTTCTCAACCGGATGGCTCCTGCTGGAGGAAGGGCCATGGCTTCTTCAGGACTCCACCCTTGGAGATGAGCTCTACAGACCTTCCCCAGGCCCCCTTGTCACCTCCAGCCTAGCAGGTCTCTGAGCATGAGGCCTTGCCAGGAAGATGGAGAAGGACCTTGGTCCTGGTTTATCCCTCTCAGTCTCTACCCTGGCCAGTACCCTCTGTCCATAGGACCCAGAGAAGTGGCAGCCCCCCGAGTTGTGCCCACCCTCAGAACTCAGAGGCAACCTTGGGCAGCGCAGCTGGGCTGCCTAAGAGGCTGCAGCCTGACCTATCCAAGCAGCCTGGGCTGGGCTCCCCACTCAGGGCCACATTCTGCGTCACAGTCCAGCCTTGAGAACACACGGGACACTGTGTCTTAGATTCTTCTTATGGTGCTGCCCTCTGCCTGTTCCTTCCTTCCCCCAGTGCCTAGCCTTTTTGGGCTAGCATATGCCCAGGACACTGACCCTGACTGCCCATTGTACCCCCTCACGGCAAGGACCCCAGCTTTCAGCATTGTGCCCAAGGCTACAACCGTGAGTTATAAAGCCCAGGCTAAAGGCAGATCAGTAAACACCAAGCCACTCACACTGGCTGAGCACCACTGTGTGCCCTGTGTGCCATGCCTGTGCCAAGCTGGGGCCATGAAGCACAGAGGAGCCCAGACTGTCCCTGCTTGTAGTGCTCTCACCTCTACACTGAAGAGATAACATGAAGTGCCTGTGACAGAGACACAGGCACTTCCTGTGTCCAGGAAGCCTTCCTGGAGGAGGTGATCATTTGAGCTGACTCTTTGAAGATGAGTAAGTGTTACCTGGTGTGGAGAGAAGCCTCTCTGGGCAGAGGGGACATTGTGGTAAATGCAGGAAGGTAAGAGAATGAGGAACAAAGCAGGCAAGTTCCTAGAGAGCAGGGTGCAGGGAGGACGGGTAGGAGAGGTGTCAGGGAAGACAGAAGAGGGTCTTAAAGATCAGTCTCAGGGCCTTGGACACTGTCCTACAGGCCAATGAAGGACCTAAGCTGGGGCTGGGGGATACATGTGACAAGACCCCTCTGGTTGTTCAACAGAGAGAATACATGGGGGAATGGAGGCCAAGAACAATTGACCAGGTGACACATAATGAGACCTGCTCAGGTAAAGGCAGTGGACATGAAGGTAAGGGAGGGAGCTGCAGGAAGGAAGAGATTGAAGAGGAGTATCTGGGGTCTTGAGGGGAGCATAAGGTGCTGACTTGAGGGGCATGTTGAGCGTGAGGTGCCTGTGTGGCCTCCAGGTGGAGATGGTTGCAGGAAGCTGATGGTTGTCAAGCTTGGTGGGGTGTGTGGGCAGCCCCCAGAGGTGTAAGGGGAGCCTTGGAATAGAGATTTTATGCAGTGTAAGAAATAGAAATATTAATGGTTTATTTTCAGGGTAGTACAGCCTATAGACAGAAGACAAAAAGCAAAGTGAGACGTGTCTCAGCTGCGGACCCAGTGATCCTGAGCCTGGCCCGATAAGGCTGCCAGGCGTTCTGAATAACTCAAGTAAGTGTGATGGTGCAGGACAAGGGGAGCCCTTGAAGTCTGTGTGTGTCATCTCCACTAGCTGGGGAAAGGAAAACCTTGAGACTGTGCTTTCATCCCAAGGCCTGGAAGGGGCAGGGAACTGCAGCGCTCCCCAAAAAACCCCTAAAACAACTTTGGTTAACCGCCTGGCCCCTGTCAAATATTCAAAATGAACAAATAATCTAGAATAAGATAAGGGTTTGGCTAAAAGGCTCCCACCCATACCTACGTTTAAGTAGCCACATCTCTTTTGAGAACAAAGAGAGTAGAAATAGCCAAACGTCTTTAGATGGATCAGGAGGACTGTACCTCCCGTAGTACTCAGCCAGTGAGGAACCGAGGGAAGGGACCTTCACACTGGGGAACAAGAGCCCCACTGTACCTCCACTGAGTGTGCCTGCCCACCAGACATATACCCAATCTTGCAAGACCATCATTAAAGCCTCACTTTCACTGTACTTTTTGTCTCCAAGTCCATTTCTTGAGTTTTGGACAGGTGAAGGTATTTCTCATAATAGTCAGGGGAAGTGTAGAGTACGTAGAGTGGAGGATGGGGTTTAAGGACAAAGTGAGGGGTGGTAGTGAGAGAGGAATCTTCAATATCAGGGCAATTGTCATAGGTGGGAGGAAAAGGGGCTGAATCAGGTTGGAAAAGCAGAGCTTCAGAATGGAGGGACAATGACTTTGGGTAATGGCACATTGGGTAATATAGAACTCCTGATCCCAGAAATAACCAAAAAATCTGGATGCAAAGTAAAAACTACTTCTTAAAAGTATTCAAGAGCTGGTAAGATAGTGAGGAATTGAGCCCTGACTGGTGGCTCAGTGGAAAGGTGCCGGACTGCGAACCCAAAGGTCACTGGTTCAATTCTCAGTCAGGGCACATAACCAGGTTGCAGACCAGGTCTTCAGTCATGTTCTTAGCTAAAGGCAGGTGGAAGGCAACCATACACTGATGTTTCTCTCCCTCTCTGCCTCTCTCCCTAAAAATAACAAATAAAATCTTTAAAAAAAAAATTAAAAAAAAGATAGTGAGGACCCACATGGTGGAATACTACGTAGTAGTAAAAAAGAGGAGCCGCAGCATAAAGCAACCAACCACACAGATGAATCTCATACATGAAATGGGGCAAAGAACCATACATAAAATAATGCACATGGTGTGATGTCCTTTAAAGTTAATGACAGTGAATACTAGGTCATGTACTTAGGGAAGCACATTTAGGTGATAATAGTATAAAGAAGCAAAGCAAGACAGTAAGCTGGCACAGTGGTCATGCCCAGGAGAGGAAGAGTATCTAGGAGGCTCTGGAGATGCTTTATTTCTTGACCTGGGTGGTGGTTTCCTGGGCATTTGTTTCATAATAACTTAATTGTATTTTATTTTTATGTTCAATGCAATTTTATCTGTGTGGATTACATCTCACAATTAAACAGACTTTTGAAAAAACGAGAGCTCTGGCTGGTGTGGCCTAGTGGACTGAGTGCTGTCCTGAGAACCAAAGGGTTGCTGGTTTGATTCCCAGTCAGGGCACATACCTGGGTTGCAGGCCAGGTGCCCAGTTGGGGGTATATGAGAGGCAACCATGCATTAATGTTTTTTTCCCTCTCTTTCTTCCTCCTTTTCCCTCTCTCTAAAAGTAAATAAATAAAATTTGTTAAGAAAGAAAAAAGGAGAGAAGGATTCACTTCTAGTCAAGATGGGTACAGAGGCCCCTCCTAAGGTGAGATGGGTCCCAGCCCCGCACCAGGCTTCTCAGTGCCAGGAAGAGGAGCTCCCACATCACCTAACTGTGAAAACAAGCAGGGATAGCACTGAGTAAGGCTCACGGCTATTGGAGTCCCAGGCATTCCTCTTGAGGGGCTGATGCACAGACTCACCAGCTCACAAATGCACTTGATCTAAGTTTGCATGGAAAACACCTCCAAAAGAGCCAGGGACCTAAAGGGAGGAACTGAATTGACTAGCTTTAGGGTGGGGCTGGAGGGGCAGGGGTCAGAACAGCTCTCTCCAACGATGGAAGTGCTAGCAGGCACCATTGCTCCTTTGTTGAACTCTTCCCCTGCCCAGCCCACAGCTGCAGGTGGCACCAAATCTGAAACTCCATTAACCTAGTACTGTTCATTTGCCCTAGTGATTTCCTGAGACTGTGTCCCACCCAGCTCATGTATGCAGCCCAAGCCATTCCAGAGGCTTTTCCACACAAGTGGCCTTCTCATCATGTGCTGGGGGCTTTCTAAAATCTCTCAGAGATCCACAAACCCCCAACAAGCAATGGCTGGCTTTTTCAACAGAAAACTTGCAGGCCAGAAGGGACTGGGACAGAATATTCAAACTAATGAAAAGCAAGGACCTACAACCAAGATTACTCTATCCACCAAAGCTATCATTTAGAATAAAAAAAGAGATAGTTTCCTGGACAAGAAAAATCTAAAGGAGTTCATTACCACTAAACAAATATTATAAGAAATGTTAGGAGGGAACATGGCGACAGAGTAGAGAGCAGTGCTGATGGTGTTCTCGAGTGCCAGGGCAGCTAGAGGACAAGATAGGGAGCGTGGGACGTCTTCGGGACCCTGGGAATTGGAACGGGCAGCATCTGGACACGGGGGAGCACAGCCCAGAGGCAGAGGAGGCCAGCAGGACAGTAGGTGAGGTGTTCCCGACCGACCGACCAACTGACCGGCCGAGGTCGGCTCTGGGCAGGGGCGGCTCTGCCCAGAGGGGCGAGTTTGACTGGGGCCAGTTCCGGGCTCCCTGGAAGTCTCAACAGTGAAGTGCGGGCAGCGAGGGCAAACGCCACAGGGAACGCAGAATTGAACTCTTGCAGGGGAGGGACTGTGTGAGAGACTCACTCCGGCAACAGGGAGAGGAGGCTCCGCGTGCGCGGGACTAGAGGTGGAGAAGAGTCCTGCGGGAAGCCGGAGCGGGGGAGCAGGAAGTGCACCGGTGGGGCAGCGAGAGGGCCGAAAACGGTGCTGCTGGGCCACCGGGGAAACAGCAGCTAGAAGCCCCTACGAGGGGGGAGGCCCAGCCCTGTGCACCCACACAGGCCTCCAGGCTCCGCGGGAAACTCCAAACAGCGAGCCTGTGAGCCGGGAACTAGTAGCGGGGGCAACTGACCCGCCATTGCTGGAGACAAAGGCCACACCGCCCACGCCTGGGAGGGGCTCATCACAGAGGCCAAGTAAAGGACTCCGAGGAGAGCTGGTTGGCTTGGAGGCGTGGTGCTCGCCCCGGAAGGGCGAGACAGTGTAGGCAGATCCCAGACAGTGTTGATTGACAGGCCTGGCCTCCTCCCGGAACTGTGGGGGTGGGGCCAGTTGTCACAGGGACCAGCAAAGTTTCGGGCTGCCCTGCAGGGGTGCTGGGTGCCCATCCTGGGCAGGAACCTCCGCCAGGAGTGGGAGGGGGCACCCTGCGGGCTCCAGAACACTGGCAGCCCTAAAACCCAGCCAGGCTGCGGAAGGCCCAGCCTACCTGGGGTCAGACACTCAGAATCAGCCCTACTGTGACAATCAGAGGCCCTGCCACATGCCAAGACTGGCTAGAATATAGACTATAGACTGTAAAGTCCTGACCAAGAAAAAGAGGCAGCCTCAGGAAAGGGATTGCTGCCAATCTCAAGCACCTGAGTTATACCGAGAGCAATATGAACTATTAATCCCCAACATATCCTTTGCAAAAGTTACTTCTCACATATTCTTAATCCCCCCCATACCTCAATCCACCTAAATACCCAAGA
>PVIW01010857.1:0-41572 GCA_004026585.1 Noctilio leporinus
GTATTCTTTGGAGAACAATTAAACATGATAATAGTGATGATAACAATAGTAAGAGCTTACATTTAAGTGTTTCCTATGTTGAACAGACATTGGGCTATGTGTTTCAGATATTTTAATTCATTTACTCCTCATAACAATCAAGTAGTTTCCATTATAATTCCTATGAGAAAACTGAGACACAAAAAGATTAAAACTTGTTCCAGATCACATGTGTGATCAGTGAAGCAGCTGGATTCAAACTCAGTCTGAAAACTTCAGTTTAAAATGACAAATTTGACAACATCCATAAAAATTCTAAGTGTGTATACTTGTTGCCTATCCATTTGTTAGGACTAGGTTTGGCTACATAAGATGGAAAAGAAAATGGCTATTATTAAAATAAGATAAAAGTGTGATTCTCTCCCAAGTAAATGAAGTTTGGCAACTCTATTCTATAAAGTGCTTAGGAATCTGGGTTCTTTCAGCTCACCACTCACTAAAGGGTGTGGCCCCAGAGCTGTTGGTCCAAGGCAGCATGTGAATTACAATGAAGAATAAATAATGAGGGACAAGAGGCACGCATCAGCTATCTCTCAAAGAAGTTCTCAGAAGCTGCCACATTAACAATTCGTTTCTGCTTTGGCTGCAAGTCAGGCTGGGAAATGTAGCCTTAATTCTTAGTAGCCATAGGCATAGCTAAGCATTGGTAATGACCCTGGAAAAAGAGGGGAATGGATGTTGAGGGGACTGGTACTGAAACTCCAGTCCTGGGAAACTTTCAACAGATGAATGGTACATTTGTGCCAAGACATATTATATTAATTATTCTCTATTTATGCTGCCAAATATATTTTGAACCTGCTCTGCCTGTACCCTGTACCCTGGGACCTGACCTCCATGGACTGTACCAGCTTTTCCTCTGGCTTCCATTTTTATTTAGCTAACAGCTTCAGTTTGTGCCGCAGCTGAGTTTTTCAATCAATGGCCACATCTACCATTGGGTGGCCTCTCTCTTGCTGATATGGGCTCACTGGCTTGTACTAAATAACACTGCTTCCTCATCTTGTCTCTGTGCATGTGGGAGGTGAAGGCTTCTCATTCTTGCTTGCTCCTGAGCACTTAATCATTTGCCATTGGGTCCCTGCCAGCACCAGTGTCAATAATCCCTTTATTAAACTATCTTCAGTTAAGCTTTGGATTTTCCATCTGCTTCCTGCTAGACTCTGGCTGATGCAAATATGAGTAAAAATTTTCATTGAAGCATTGCTAGAAATAGCAATAGAGTAGAAACAAATTACATATTCATCAATAGGGGGCCAATTAAATACAGATAGTGCAGCAAAGCAGGAAAATCATGTAAGAGCTTAAAAATAATTCTTCACTATACTTCATACTTAAATTTTTAATAGGGTAAATCTCATGTTATACATTGTTACACAGTTTTTTTAAGTTTCTATTAGCCAAACTAGAGAGCTCTTTATGATAGGATGCTACTGACTATATTTAAAATGCAGATATAAATATACAGTTAAATTTTTATTTATTTAGATTTGCTTGTGGTTACTTTTGGAAAAGAATAATGAAGGCCTGGGGTAGGACAAAGATTTATTTTCATTGAATACCCTTTTGTAGTATATGAATTTTTCCCATTTATATGTTTCCTTTTAAAAACTGGTTAGAGAAAAAATATTATTTTCCTCAGGACAAATACAGAGAAGCACATAAAGAGGACAATAGCATTTCTTTGCTATTTCATTGCTGAAATTGGATTCTAACTTCCTCTCCACTCTCTCTTCTCCCTTCCTCCTCTCCCCACATACAAGGCCACTCAGGACACTTCTTTCTAAGAAGTAGCAACACCTTATCCCCTGTGGCTATTGCATGTGTCTCTCCCAAGTGGCCATGCTGTCACAGCACTTGAGCTTCACTATGATCCAGAATCTTCTTACCTACATATAGTTCTTACAAATAATCTCTTAAGGTCTGGCCTCAGGAAATTAAACACCTTTCAGGTTTCCGCAGAAGATCTTACTCTCTAAGCTTATAGCTATTGAAATATGACTAACTCTCCTACTGTAGGCTGAAAGGATCCTCTGATCAAATTCAAAAGCTTTGGTTTTACTTTGGGTTGAATTCAAATGTGCTAATATCCTTATTGAGGTTTTTGTCTTTGAATTCCATTCCTTCTTTCATTTATTGATTTAACATCAATTTATTAAGCACTTGCTTTGCTCCAAAACTGTAGGAGGTACTAGAATTTAAAAAATAATGAATGAGCCCATTTCTGAGAGATTAAGTCTTACATAGGGGACATGAAAGTATGAGTTGTTGCTAGAGTGACTGTAAAGATTAGAGTCAGGGTGCAGGGAGATAAAGGTCCTTGATTGTAATTGGGGACTAGGATGAGTGACTGGAAAGACTTCCTAAGAGTATGTGTGAAGGTGGTGGTGGTAATAAAAGGTAAGTAGGGATGTTTTAGGGAGAAAAGGGAAAGGAAAGGACATTTAAAGCACCAGAAGCAATGTAACTTGAAGCAGAGCACCTCAACTAATTTAAGGCTATTGATGGAAAATTAAAATGGGGAGTCATTGTGTTTTTATCATCCTGGAAAGAGTCAAAAAAGAAAGGTGAAGGAATAGATTGAGAATGTCTATTATAGTCATTATTCAGGATAGAAAGTAAAAGAATGGCTAAAATGTTTTATTGTTGTTTTAGACCACATTAAAATGTGTTCATATTAAAATGCTGCATCAAAATGTTCTTCATACCTGTGCAGGGACAGAGAGGTGGAAGACATCTAGGCATGAAATAATAAGGCATATTAAAGAAAATGCTGATATTATTAGATCATACTAGAGTCTAGGGGCACAGATGAATGATCAGCGAATGATAAGGATGCAGGCATGGGGAAAGGAGCTATAAAGGAAAGGCCTTTTCTATTATGAAGAAAGTGTGGGAGAACCACAGATTGGCCAGTGATGTAATTACTTGTGTATGTTAGAAAGATAATTCTGGGGGAGCTACAGATGTGAGGACAATTATGAGACAGTTGCACTAATGCTGAGCCAAGTTGAAAAGGGGAGAGTCATAGAAGAAATTTTGATGCTGTAGAATCAACAGAAGTTAGTTATTAGTTGATTGGTGGAGGTAACGGTACATAAGAAACTAAAAAAATATCATTGGTTTCTGGTGACTCAATAATTAGTGGTATCATATACTAGGATAAAGAATAAATAAATAAGGAGAAAATTTTGGGGAAAACATGTTGACTTGAGGTTATTTGTGGGATGGATACACAATGAAGTCTAGGACATAATCAAGAATAAGGGTAACTCAATTTCATATATTTATTTATACCATCTTTCTACACTCAGTCTTACTTCTCCCTCACCTCTAATCTATGACCTTCTTGTTGCCTTCCTAACTCAGCTTCGCCTACTTAACATCTACTCACTCTTAAAGGATTAGTTCAAGCAACACCTCAATCAAAATGTGCCCCATGACCACATGGCACTTCAATTCTTTCCCATGAAGGCTGAGTTAGGTGGCTTTCCCCCCTCACACTCTTGTAACATTCTATATGTATGTATATTTCTATCATTATACCATAATGCACACTGAATTATAATTCATTTATAGGTCTGTCCATCCTACATGATTTTAAGGTTCTTGTGGTAGGGTCAAAATCTTCATCTCTAATATTCTTAGCATAGAGCACACTATTTATTAGAATGTAGTAGGCCCTCAATGATTGTTGAATGAATGAGTAAATTGTGAGTAAAAGAATGAACATTTCTATCTCTTAGACTAGTGTGGCGGTATTGGAAGATGTTGAAGATTGTATTTGTAGGGGGCTAGGTGAGAATTCAAAGATGTCTATATTCTAAATTTTATCTATGAAGAGTCATTTTCTGAGAGGAGAGAAGGATAAATTGAGGGGATGATAGAGAATAGATGCTGTGGGAAGTGAAAGTGGGAGGTGGCCAGACCTATTTTAGGCTGTCAGAGAGCTCTAAGGGTCCAGCTGCCATTGGCAACAGTAATGTGTCAACCAAGGGTTGCTGGCACCAATTCCATGCCAACAGGAATCCCCAATTTGGGGTGCAGTAAAGAACTCTTTATTCAGTTCAAAACAGCTCAACAGTAATACAGTATGGCTGCAAAAATAGCTCAGCTGTGGGGCATCCCTGGGGCCAGGCCCTTCTCTGGCTAGACAGCTCTGCTCTGGCAAGACATTTTCAGTGTTTAAACTCAGCCAAGGAATACACAATCTTCAGTCTTATGTGGAAAAGGGAAATGTATTCTCTAAGCCAGTGGAGGGGGCTGGCTTACATAGACAGAAATTCCTGTCCCTGATCACTGATTGGTCTGTCCTCATGCAAATAAAGGCTCCAAATCCCCAGTTTGATTAGTCCAAAAAGTACTGTCCTGATTGGTTAGAATGAAGCTGCTCTGATTGGTTGGTGAAGAGGTTGATGAGGATATAGCTGCACAAGTCTGGTTGGATGAGGAAAGCCTCAGTCCTATTGGTTGAAGTAGGACACAGTTTAGGTAGGCAATTCTTTGCAGAGGTGGGTATTTCAGTGCAAGCTTCTCCTTGATGTGTACTTTGCATGAGAGATTACTGTGTAGAAATGACTGCTAGGCTCTTTTTATATTTTTAATTGAGCTCAGTTAGCCACCAGGAGCCCTTCTTAGTAGCTATCTTCTTTCTCATGGTTCACAAAAATTATAGTGCCAGTGACTCTAATGACTATGTGATTCCGTCTGGCAGTTTCATAGGTTGAATATGAGAGAGAGGGCTGATAGCGGGACTCATCCAAGGTTCAAGTCCTACAAGACAAATTCAGAAGAGAACAAAGACTGATGATTTTCCTTGTCAAAACCAGTCTGTCCTGTTTTCAATTCCTTAATGTGACTAATATGATTCACTAGAAGTAAGCTTAATTTCTCACTAGATGATAATGGATAACATGCTACTTTGCCCAAGAAATGTATTTGCATCTTGGAAGATCCTCCCAGAAGTATAACAGCATAACTTAATCCAGCCTACCAAGTCAAAGGTCAGTCTCCTTTTACCTTAAAACACAATAGCTATGTGTTTTCTAGAGTTTCTTCTTTTATGAACTTATATCTCACATGAGCATGTAGCCCAAAGGGAATGCTATAAGTTATTTGAAGTTAGGATGTGAAAGGAAAATAAACTGCTGTAAAGGTATTATAAATTTTGGGGAAGAAGTAGTAGAATAACAGTGTCCTAAACCAACAGTCATTCATGTAGGACATCCTATGTTCTCAGGATTTCATGTTGAGTAATATGTGGTTTATATAGTAGAAAGAGCTCAATCCTTGCTTCTTTTTGCTCTGTCTGTACCATGTCACCATGAAAATTGCCTGACACCTACCAAAACAACCCAATCAGTAACAGATGATAATTAAGTACCCATAAAATACTGTGGTAGGCATGTGTGGGCAAGAGGGTATAAAGTATAAAACATGGTCCCTGTCTTTAAGGAACTTAAAACTTAAAGGAAAACTAGGACAAGCAGACAAGAACAATAAACTAACAAAGTCAGAGCCTGTGTTAAAGTAACACTACTTCCTATCAGCATCAAGGATCAAACACTTTATTGCTTTGGAATTGTTAACATTGCCAATGTGTTAGACAGTTCCCTTGAGTGTTGGAATTTTATGAAAGGCAGACCTTTTCTGAACACATATATTTCCCAAACCTGTGTATTGTGACATCAGTGAGTGAGATCAGAAGTTTCCCTTATCCTCTGCTTTCTGCGGAATGTGCTGACGCTTTTGTCTGTCTACACCACCACCTGGCTTAGCAAAGTAGGTCACCTCAGGGCCCTTGGCTCAAAAGCAATGAAAAGCCCTGGAACATGCTGTAACTGAAAGCAATCATGATGTTATCTTCTGTAGAGACTTTGAAGAGTAGAAAGACCAACAAGGTTATAGTTATAATAATTCTTTTTATCTTTAACCCATTCTACTCTTCATCATATAGCCTATACTCTAGTAAAATACACAAATTCAACATCTTTCTATTATCTTGTCACAGAGTATTGTAAAAAATAGTATTTTACACTGCATAGGACATTTTCATTTACAAAACTCTTCCACATATATAAACTCTTTTCATCTCAAAGCAAACTATGTAGAAGTGAGTATTACTGACTCAATTTACATGGGCTTCATTTCAGGTTCAGGTCCCATTTCACTCCATCACTACAGCTGAGTAAGCAGTTAGTTATTTTATCCATCCCAGGGGCAGGAACTTCCCTATTTATACCTATTTATAGAGCAGCTGAGTCTGGTTCTAAATGCTACCATATTTCTTTCTCTAGACCCTACCTCTCCTACTCACCAACTCTTTCTGCTGAATCTCCCTGTACAATTCAATAGGTAATTACTAACAACCAACCATGGGCCTAAAATACCATCCTAGATAGAAACTGAGATGACCTCATTGACACTCTCAAGTAGTGGCTAACCTAACTGTGGAAACAAGAAAGCAAATTATTATAATATAACAGCTATGATAATATAAAGATACACATGGTACCATGATGGTTCCAAGAAGGGAGTAATTAACTCTGCTTGGTAGGTTTAATTAAGTGGCAGTTAGGCCAAAGTTAAAAAATGAGTAAACATGGTAGAGAGGGCATTCCAGATGGAACAGCTTGTGCAAAAGTAAAAGAATGGAGAAAGTACAAGAAGGTTAACTTATTTTTACCACTCACCCATATCAATATCAAATTTGATCGGAGAAAAACACACAACAGTTACTTAAGAGCCATTGTCCTTAAGCGAGGTCAAAGGCTGCTCACACACACCCCTATATAAATACTTTACAACTTCTTTCTCTGCAAACCTCCAAATGTTCCCAATCCCTTATTCACTCTCATCTTAAAACTGTGTATTGAGCAGATTTCATCAGTGAAAAGAGAAGTTGCAAAACCACCTGACACCACATCTACTCTGCTCTCACCGAAGTTAGTGTGGATGATCTGTTCATCCCTCTCTGAGCCTTCATTAGACACTAGACTTGAGTCATGTTTGATTTTGCAAGGGCATTATTGCAAACAATTCTTCCCAACTCTCTCATGAGACCATTTCAATTTGCAAAATGAAAATACAAAAGTGATATTACTTCTCAAATTTAAAAAAAAGCCCTTTTTTGATCCCACTTCCTTCCCTCCCCACTACTGCTTCATTTTTCTTCTTCACTTTGTAACAAAACTCGTTGTAAAAATTACCTTACCCACTGCCTACAGCTTCTGTTCTGCAATTCTCTGTTGAAACCACTCCAATTAAGCTTTCCCCCAATGCTACTGAAACTTTTCTCCTCATGTGTCAATGACCTCCGCATTTAAAATCCAATAATCATTTTATCGACCTCATCTTACTTAACCTGCCATTAACACTTACCCCATTTGATCTCTCCTTTGGTGAAACATGTTTTCCACTAGGCTTCAGTAACTTGATGCTCTCCTGATACCTCTCCTCCTCCTTCAGTGGTAACTCCCTCCAGTTTCCTTTGCCAATCCCTCCATACTTGTCAGAACTTTAAAATCTGGACCCTCAAGGTCTCAGTCTTTGTACTTCTCTTCCTCACTTACCCTTACTCCCTAGGTGATCTCATTCAATTTTATAGCTTTAAATAGAAAATAAACCACACATGAGTCCCACCTGAACCTCTTCTCTAACTCCAAATACCTATATCTAACTGCACGCTCAAAATGAAACTTATAGAAGAGGGTAAAGGGGAATACATGGTGATAGAAGTAGAATTTGGGGCAGTAAACACACAATACAATATATACATGATGTATTATAGCAGTATATACCTTAAAACTATATAATTTTATTAACCAATGTCACCCTAATAAATTCAACACAAAACTAAATAAATAAATAATGCAGCTTGAATGTCTGATAGGCATCACAAACTTGCCATGTTAAAAAAAACTCCTGATATTTCTCCTAACATACTCTCCTCTATGATCTCTAACACATAAATACTTCCATCCTGTGACCCTGGCCAAACACCTTGGTGTTATCATTAATTCCTCTCTTTTCTTATATTCCTCATTCAATCAACCAGCAAACTCTATTATCTCTACCCTTAGAATATATTCATAATAATTCTTACCATCTCCACAACTTCCATCCTGGTCCAAGTCATAGTCATTTCTGGATTTTTATAAAAATTTTATTATTTGTCTCATATCTGCCATGTCATACTAGTCTACTATTCCAACAGTAGCTGAGATGACTCTTTTAAAGTGAAAGTTATATAAAGCCACTCAACTGACTTTTTTGTTCTTAATTAATTAATTAATTAAATTTAGAGAGAGGGGAAAGGGAAACAGAAAGAGAAGGAGAGAGAGATCAATGTGAGAGAGAAACATTGATTGATTGACTCTTGAATGTGCTCCCACTGGAGATGGAACTTGCACCCTAGGCATGTACCCTGACCACGAATCGAACAGGATGTCATTCCACATCACACACACTCATATACGCACACCCTTACTAAATAAATTAATGAGAAAATGAGTGGATTGAAAAGGAAAAGAGCTCTTTTCATGAAGATGGTGCCCAAACTGAAGAAGGAAGCCCCTGCCCTTCCCAAAGCCAAAACCAAGGCAAAGGCTTTGAAGGCAAAGAAAGCAGTGCTAAAAGGTGTCCATAGCCACACACAAAAAAAGAGAACCTGCATGTCACCCACCTTTCAGAGGCCTAAGACGCTGCATCTCAGAAGGCAGCCTAAATATCCTCAGAAGAGCACCCCCAGGAGAAACAAGCTTGACCACTATGCTATCATCAAGTTCCCCCTGACTACTGAGTCAGCCATGAAGAAGGTAGAAGACAATACACTTGTGTTCACTATGGATGTCAAGGCCAACAAGCACCAGGTCAAACAGGCTGTGAAGAAGCTCTATGACATTGATGTAGCCAAGATCAACACTCTGATCAGGCCTGATGGAGACAGGAAGGCATATGTTCGACTGGCTCCAGACTATGATGCTTTGGATGTTGCCAACAAAATTAGGATCATCTAAGCTGAGCCCAGATGGCTAATTCTAAATATAAAAATTTTATACTGGAAAAAAAATGAAAGAAAGGAAGAGGAAACTAGTAAATGTGATACTAGAGAGTTAAGTGATGAATAACTTTTCTAACCAAACTAAGTTTAGACTTTATTTTAATATAATGTGTAATCAACAGAGGTTAAAATTTTTAATAAGACAACTGTTTTCAATAACTCCTTTCTACTTCTAGGTTCTAACCCATAGATGACCTTCTATACAAATTCTGACTTGACTTCTCTAACAACTTCCCATCTTCATCCAGAAACCTAATCACAGCAAACTCCTCACTGCTCCTTTAATATTTCACATTTCCAAACTTCCATGCATTTGCCCTATCTGTTCCTTCTGCCTGGCATGCCCTTCTTTACTTTAGCTGTCTGAAACATGTCTATTCATCCTTCTTGATTCACCCCAAATGCCATTATCTTTGTGAAACACTTCCTGAAAGTCTCAGAAAGTTATGTTTCCTTCTTTGGGTTTCCAGAGTACATTTTACTCACCCTATTATAGACATTATCAACTTATTATGGATATTTATTTACATATAGGCAAATCCTAGGAAGACAAGATCCATAATCAGTTCTTGCTGAGGCCCTAGTACTTTGCACACACAATGTCATCAACACGTATTTATTGAATGAAAATGAATCAGTAAAACAGAATTAAAATTAGTAGATTAAACATATAAGAGCAACCAGGGAAGTGAGATGTCATTGAAACCAAAACAAGAGGAATTTTCAAGAGGTAGAGAGTGGTCAGTAAATACAGATGTCACTGTATTTAACAAGCAGGAGAGATATGGAGATATAATGGTCAAGGTTCAGTGGCATAAATAGAAATTCTTATACTTAGGTGGTGATCTTATTATGAGGAATTAGTGCACAAAACATCATTAGAATGGCTGGAGAAGTGGGATCTAGGATGCACTCTTGGAATCCTAAGACAACATTGCAGAATTTTTCTACAGAGTAATCCAACATTTGTCACGGTGCAAAAGCTGGGAACAAGAAGGCCACCACCGGAACTGTTGGCTCCATAGCCACTATGCTTGCTAGGTCTCCACCAGTCCAAACATATTCCTTACACCTTGCCTCTTGATACCAATAACTGGACCCTAAATCTCTGCTAGTGCTGCCATAGGAAAAAAATTCTCAATAATTATGTGCATGAGTTTTCTTTGCTGTGTAGCAAATTACCTCGAACTCTGAAAACAACACCCATTTATTGTACCAATTCTGTAGGTCCAAAGTCCAGGCAAGCTCTGCTGGATTCTCTGCTCAGTGTCTCACCAGGTGGAAATCAAGATGCCTACAGGCTGGGTTCCTATATGGAAGCTCTGGGTAAGAAGTTACTTGCAAGTACATACAAATTTGAATTTGATTTGAAAGAATTCAATTCCTTTCAGTTGTAGGACTAAGCATTTTGCTATCTGACTGTCGGCTAGGAGTCACTCTCAATTTCAAGAGGTCATTCACAGTTCTTTTCACTGTCCTTCTTATGTCCCCTTTCTCAGCATCATAACTGGTACAAGATCCCTCATGTTGAACCCCCTTCACATTACTCCCTTTGACCTCCATTACTGCTTCCCACCCTAGAAAACTCTCTGCTTTTAAATGAGCCTATGTGATGTGATTAGGCCCACCTAGATCATCTCTCTAGTTTATGATCAACTATGCCATATACATAACATAATCAGGGGAGTAGTACCTCATGTTATTAACAGTTTCCCAGGATTAGGATGTGAAACCTTGGGGGCTATTTAGAATTCTGCCTATTACATTGTGTTTGCCAGAAAAAGCAGTTTAACCAATAGATACACCCTTTACCTTCTGAATTGGTTAAAATTCTCCAGAGAAACAAAACCAATAATATGTATATTTATATAGAAACAGATTTATTATAAGGAATTAACTCACATGATTGGAGTGGCTGACAAGTTCCAAGATCTGCAGGGCAAACTGGCAATCTGCAGACCCAGAAAAGCTAATGGTATGGTTCTAGTCCAAAGGCTGGCAGGCTTGAATCCCAGAGGTGATGTTTCAGTCTGAGTCTGAAGATAGGAAGAAACCAATGTCCCAGCTTGAAGGCAGTCAGATAGGAGAAATTCTCTCTTGGGAGTCAGCCTGATTGGATAGGACCCATCTACATCAGGAAAACTACTCTGCTTTACTCAATCTATTGATTTAAATGTTAATTGCATCTATTTAACCAAATATCTCAGCACCCCTTAGCCCAGTCAAATTAATCCTCACACTTTCTGAATCTCATGCAAGTACATCCAATTGGCTGAACCTAACTTCTATCTAGAACCCCAATGGCAGAAGAGTTGAGCATTCAGGAAGGTGCATTACAACAGTGTCTTTTAAACATTTCACCCCAATCTAGTATAAGAAACAAATACTACATCACAGTCCAGTATAAGCGTACACCCATAAAAAAGATAAAATTTCATGAAACATCCTTTATTATTACTAAATATAATGCACTCTAATATTTTCTTTATGACCCTATTTTGTTTTAAACCATGTTGAGCTTGATCTACTAAATGGCTTCATGACCTTCAGAAACACAAGACATCATTAGGAAGGTGAACTTATTTTGAGGGTCAATCTATTGTCGTTACCACAAATGACCTTTGAGAAGTAATTTTTCTTCAGTTGTATGCCTTGCAATACCTGATAAGTAATACAATGTTTGTTAAGTTGAACTGAATATAGACAATGAACTTTCAATTAAATCTGAAAAAAGACTGAAAAAGTTTGAATCCTTCTATAGCACCAGTGGCAAACACAAGGCCCGTGGGCCAAACCCGGCCTTCCACCTTATTTTATCAGAATGGCACTTTTGGCCTGGCACCTTGTTTCTACCTGGATCACTTAACTGTTATGGAATAGTTACACTTATACAGTCCTAAAATTACATTCGGCCCTTTGAAGCCAACCGAGAGGCTGATGTGGCCCCTGGTTTAAATGAGTTTGACACCCCTATTCTGCAGAGTTAGGTCCATAACTACTCAATCAACTCAAACAATGGAGGGGACAGGGGGAACTAGGTGAAAATTGTGAAGGGATTAAGAAATAAAAATTGGTAGTTATAAGATAGTCATGGGATGTATAAAGTACAGTATAGGGTATGTAGTCAATAACATTGGAATAACTGTGTGTAGTGCCAAGTGGCTATTAGAAATATCAGTGAGGGGAGCGCTTTGTAACATATATGACTGTCTGTACATCTGAAACTAATACAAAATAACATTGAATGTGAACTGTGATTGAAAACTATAGAGTTCTTTTTTAAAAATAAACAAAAAAGTAAACAGGAGGGGAAAAAAGGAATGCTTCTATCCATTCAGAAAGGCTACATTTGCAAATCCACTGGACTATATGTACAGGACCCATTTGTTAAGAAAAAAAAAAAAAAACCTACCAAGGGGACGTTCATGTGAAAGTGCAGACATGACTAAATATTATATAAATAGGTGTTGAAGTATGTAGAAATGGTCAACCTCTGTGCTAATAAGCACTTAATGACTCCCATGGGTCATTACACCAGCATGTAAGGCACAATTTAGAGAATGCTCTTACTCAGACAACTGTGCCCTTTCAACAACTACTCAGAGTTTCACATTTTTCATACACACCCCTCAGATGGTGAACTGTGACTCTGCTCTAGGAAAAGCCCTAAGGAAGAATTCACCCATTTTGAACTGCTCAGTTTCTCTTGCAAAACTGTTCTCCAGTGAAATGACTCACTTATTTAAACACTTGATTTTTGTAACTCGGATAAGGAGTAGACATATTTTTCTGACTGCAACATTTCCATTGAACTGTATTCATGTGCTGGCAGCTTATAAGGATCAACCCAGAGAATTCAGTGTGGATTGTTCCTGTTTCTCTGCTGCCACATCAATGGTGGAGCTTCACACAGTCAGATTTAATTGTCTGACTAAGAAATTAAGATTATGAACTCCTTAAACAAGGATTCTATTATAGAGTCTTCCTCATTCAGTTGCTCACGTGTGTGAATGGAGATATGAGCACTGTATATATAATCCAGGAAGTAGAGCTTTGGACCTGGCTAATGACAATTGTATCAAAACCTAATCATTGCTTAAGGACTGGAAAGCCTTGAAACCAATGGAATTTCCATGGCTTAGGGGCTTTTATCATTAGGATTGTCGAGTATCTGGACAATATAGATACTTGATTGTTTCCATAGAAACAATCTATATGGAAACAACAAAATTTGATTATTCATTTAATAAAGATTCAATGAGCCCCTACTTATATAGTAGTAGGAGGAAGAGGACAATTAACTGGTAAGCAAGTAATTAAGGAATAGGCAAGGTAAATGGTAAACTGGGATTCAGCATCTGGGACATACCACCAGCCTCAAATTGCCTAAAGCAAATACATACTCCATTTTCCATCCCATCTATGGACCATAATTCCAAGAACTGTGATATATCTCTAATTACTATGCATTATAACTGCCACAGTGTTTCCCTTTCTCCCAATTACATTTATTTTAAAGAAATGGTGTGATTTATTGAATACTGAAGATCCAAAGAATTAGTGTATGCTGAAGAACCAGATTTCAAATAGCAGCCCTGGAGGTTAAAAGGCAAGATATCTAATCATGTTTCCTTTATAAACAGATTTATTGAGGTGTAACTAACATATAATAAACTATAAAGTATTGGGTTGGCCATGAAGTCCATTACATTTGTTCCATAAAATAAAATACACATTTTTCATTTTCACCAATAACTACTGGTTTGGATATTTTGAGTACATCAGCTATCTCCTGCTATTGGCTTCTAGTGGATAAAGGCCAAGCATGTTGGCATCTTCCAATGACAGACAGCTTCACAGCAAAGAGCTATTTGGCCAGAATGTCATTAGTACCAAAAAACTTCGCAAACCCCTTTTGACATGTTCAGTCAGTCACAGCACATTATCCGTAAACTGCATAAATCTTACTGCGTTTCAGTTGCATTTTTATCTTTCTTGAAATAATAAAGCATAATTTGCTGAAAATGTTGCATTTTTGTTCCATTTTCAGTAATAAAATGACTGCAAAAATTCACCAATTTTGATACTTTTTAAAAAATGCATGTGGAGATGACAGCTATACAATACAATCTAACAAAATTATTTTCAATGAAGTTAAAGATAACTAAACACTATTAACCACAATAAGGAAGTTTTGGCCAATTTAATACATAATGTGATAAGTTTTGATATATGTGTACAGCCATGTACACCCTACCACATCAACACAAAACATATCTGTTACTTCTAAAAATGTCCTTATGTCCTCCATCCCACACCTTTTTGATCTCTTATGGACAAATACCTGACAGTAGATTGATTGAGTCATATGCTAGGTGAATGTTTAACTTTTTAAGACACCGTTAAACATCTTTTAAATTAATTTATTATTGTTGAATTACATTTATCCTATTTTTCCCCTATTGCTCTTCCCTGCCCCACCCTCTCTATCCCTTCTCCCACAGTCAATCCCCACGTGTTGTCCATGTCCATGGGTCATTTATATTATTTCCTTGACTGAACTGTTCCACATATACCACCTCACACCTATCAGAATGGCCATCATTAACAAATCAACAAACAACAAGTGCTGGTGAGGGTGTGGAGAAAAGGGAACTCTAACGCACTAATGGTGGAAATGCAGATTGGTGCAGCCACTATGGAAAACAGTATGGAATTTCCTCAAAAAAACTAAAAATGGAAATGCCTTTTGACCCAGCATTTCCACTGCTAGGATTATACCTGAAGAATCCTGAAACATGAATTCAGAAGAACCTATGCATCCCTACATTCATAACAATGCTAGTTACAATAGCCAAGTCGTGGAAACAGCCTAAGTGCCCATCAGTGGATGAATGAATCAAAAAGCTTGGGTACATTTGTACAATGGAATACTATACAGCAGAAAGAAAGAAGAAACTCCTACCCTTTGCAACAACATGGATGGAACTAGAGAGAATTATGCTTAATGAGATAAGCCCGACAGTGAAAGACAAATACCATATGAAGTCTCCTAATACATGAGACTAGTGAACAAAACAAACAAACAAGCAAAATAGTACCAGAGGCATGAAAAGAAGAAACAGACATTCAGTGTGCAGAGGGGATGGGGTAGGGAGAGAAATAGGCAAAAAAGGGAAACAGTTTAGTCAAGGAACTAGCACCGATGACCCATGGACATGGACAACATGTGGGACTGGCTGTGGGAGCGATGATGAGGAGGGTGGAGCAGATGAGAGCACTGGGGGAAAAATGGGATAAATGTAATACAACAACAATAAATTAATTAAAATATTAAAATTAAAAAGTTCACACCAAACAATGAAATACTTAGCTTTAAATCTAACAAAATATATACAGGATATGTGTGCTGAAACTTACAGAAAACTAATGATAAAAGAAATCAAGGAAGACCTAAATAAATGGTGATATATGTCATATGTATAGATGGATACCTCAATGTTAGTAACATATCAATTCTCCTCAAATTGATTTATACATTCAACATAGTCCAAATAGAAATTCCAGATTTTTTTCTATAAATCAACAAGCTCATTCTAAAATATGTGTGGAAAGGCAAAGGGAATAGAATAGCTAAAACAGTTTTTGAAAAAGAACAAATTTGGACAACTTTCACTACCAAATTTAAGACATACCATAAAGCTACAGTAATCAAGGAAGTATGGTATTGAGGAAAAGATAAACACCTAGATCAAAGAGGCATAATAGACAGTTCAGAAATTTACCTTATACACATATGCAGCCACTTGATTTTTGACAAAAGTGAAGAGTCATTTTAAATGGGAAGTATAGCCTTTTCACAAATGTTACTTCAACAACTGAAGGGTTATAAGCAAAAAAAAGTAAACTTTGTCCTATGTTCACACCTGATACAAGAAGGAACTCAAATGGATTAGAGATGTAAATTAAAGTATAAAACTATAAAGCTTTTAGAAAAAAATGGGAAAAATATTCAGACCTACTAGAGTTAGGCAAAGAACTCCTAGTCATCTTACAAAAATGCATGATCCATAAGTTTTTTTAAATAGTAAATAAGAGTTTAACAAAATTAAAAACCTCTGCAGAAGAGAATGAGAATGAAAATACAAGATACATGATTCCCCAGCCAGGGCACATAACCAGGTTGGAAGTCAGATCCTTAGCTGGAGGCAGATGAAAGGCAACCATACATTAATGTTTTTATTCCTCTCTGCCTCTCTTCCTTTCTCTCTCTCTGGAAATAATAAATAAAATCTTTTTAAAAAAGAATGCATTAAAAAAAAGAAAATACAAGATACAAACTGGGAGAAAACTGTAAATCGCGTATCTGACAAAGGTTTTTAACCCAGAATATATTAAAACTCTCTAAACCCAACCAAAAAACAAACAAACAAAAAAACCCCACAAACAATCCAAATAGAAAATGGGTAAGATTTGGCAGAGATACATCACTAAAAAGATGTATAGATAATAAATAAGCACATGAAAAGTTACTTAACAACATTCTTCATCAAGGAAATACAAATTGAAACCACAAATTCACACCCACAAGGATAAATTTTTTTTTAAGACAAAAACAAGTGTTGACAAAGATGTGGGGAATGCAAAACCTTCATGCACTGCTGGTGGAAATGTAAAATAGTGCAGTCACTTTAAAAAATAGTTGGGCAGTTCCTCAAAATCCTAAACATAGAATTACCATATGACCCAGCAATTCCACTCCTATGTATATACCCCAGAGAAATGACAACATATGTCCACGTAAAAACATGTACACAGATGTTTATAGTAGCATTATTCATAATAGTCAAAAATGGAAACAATCCAAATATCCATCATTGATAAATGAATAAATAAAATGTAATATATCACAAAATGGAATATTATTTGATAGCAAAAAATATGTACTAATACATGCTATAGCAGGGAAGAACCTTGAAATAATTATGCTAAAAGAAATAAGCCAGTCACATATTACATGATTCTGGCTATATGAAATAGCCAGAATAGAAAAATCCATAGTTGTAAGAGCAGATTAATGGTTGCCTATGACTGGGAGGAGAGACAAATGGGTATGATTGCTTAATGGTTACAGGATTTCCTTTTAGGTGATGAAATATCTTGGAACTAGATAGAAATGATGGTTGCGCAACATTGTGAATATACTAAATGCCACTGAATCAGACACTTTAAAATAGTTAATGATTAATTTTATATCACATGAATTTTACCTCAGTAACTTTTTTTTAAGCTTGGAATTCACTTCAACCATGTTCTCACAGTTCACTTACCCTTTTGGTCTTTTACTCCAACCATGGATTATCTAGTCACTGGCGAAACCCAGGTGGTTCCATGACAGTCCATCTTTGTGAGACCTTCAACACCACCTACCTAGTTTCAGAAATTGTTCCAATCTTTTACTGCTCATATAACCTATAACCACACACCCTCATTCTCTTCATGCTTAATAAATGGCATTCATCTTATAATACAAAGTAAGTTGAAACTATCAATTATCTGGTACTTAGTAGGAGGAGCTCAATAAATATGTGTTAAGTAGATGAATGAGAACTCTCCACTCTCCCGCACTTCACTACTACTACTATCAATATCTGCATTCCTTGCATCATTTTCTTTTGTCATAATGAAGTCTTGCTCTATATTGTTCCTTTCTAAGCTAGCCTCCCTGTCACCTTCCATGGTTTTTAGTACCCCAGGAAGAGTCCAGACTTTTGATCAGGACATTTCCAGCCTCACTCACCCTCAACCCTGTTATAGGAACTATTTGTCCTACATTCTTACCTGTCTCTGTCCTTTCTTTTACCTTAATCTGGCAAATTCAGTCAGTGTTTAATAGGTACCTCAATGCCCATAACACCTTTCCCAATTCCTTCAACCAATGAAACTTATCATTGGATTTGTCAATAATTAGGAAGTTATTAGTAACATAAACAGAAAACCTTCAGAGACGTTTGGTAAGACAGATTCAGTGTCCATGACAAATTGAAACAGTGCAAAATAAATTATTACTAATAATAAGAAATTATTTACTATTTTACTCAGTCTCTCATGAGTGATCAGTAGAGTTTTCCAGAGGTTATATGGAATGCTATATCACAACAAATTGAACAGAAACATATATGATAATCCAGCTATCTTTTACTAAATCAATCATTAAAATGATTGGCAAACATGTAAAACAATTCTCCCCTTCTCACTGATTTTTAGGGGCAATATATTGTATTTTTCATGAAAATATGTCATTTGTATTACCATGTATTGGTTATATTGGTGCTATTTTCAAAAAATTTGAATATTTTGAAATGTCCCAGTTTTAATCCCTAATACAATAAATATAAATAGGTATGATGTACATGAAAAAAGTTCTTTGGGGCCCTCAGTAACTTTGTATAAAAGGAGTGCTGAGACCAAAAAACTTTAGAACCACTTCATTTCAGTGCTAAGCAGAGCTGTGAACCTGACTGAGATTAGGTATTGTATATTTGGAATGGATCTGGTTACTCAGTTTTCTTCAACAGTGACTATTGGTCTTGGAGCAAGAGGAGAAACAAAGAAAATACATTGTGTTGAGCCACTACTGAGGTTTTGCAGAGTTGCTGTAGGGGACTAGGTCAGGGCATCTTGTTCATCTGGATAAGAATAAGCCTGTCATCTTAATAAATTACTCTTTATATTTTGCAAGAATTGGGAAGATTAAAGGGCTTCTTAGTCCTGAATGGCCTTTTCCTTCACAAATCTTCTTTGGATCATTTAGATCTGGTTAATTATGTATTGAAGAGTAGTTTTTCCAGCTTCTGGTATTGCTTTTATGTTCAGTGACATAAACAAAGATCATCTTTTCAGTTTCATAATTTGATCTATCTCTGGTGATGGAGCCTGTTTCAATGATGTATCCAATCTCTCTGACCAGACTATAAATGTCCCTTCAGTTTGGGTATTCAATAGAAGATTCCTTATGGAAATAGGCTATTGGTGATGATTATGGTGACAGTGATATTGGTTGACTCAACAGCTATTTTTTTTTAAAAATTTATTGTTGTTGTATAACAGCTATTTTTTTTTTTTTTTTTTTTTAGCGTTTATAATGAGACAGGCACAGTGCAGACACTGAGGGTTTCAGTGGTGAACAAAAGAAGCAATGGTGCTACAGTCCAGTGAAAGAGAGACCAACAAGGACAAAGAACTGAACTAGAAACTATGGTAGATATTAAATGCTACACTGCAAAAGTAAGTAAACCTTGAGAGATGATACAAATGGGGTTGTATGTATGAAGTGCCAGATATGGTGACCAGAGAAGGTCTCACCGAAAAGGTGGCATTTGAGTAAAGACTTCAAGGAAGTGGGGGAAACATGTGGTGACAGGAGAGAAAAGTGATCCAAGCAGAAGGGAGTAACTGGTACCGTGATGGACAGCAGGGAGGCCTATTGCTGGAAAAGGGGGCAGAGAGCAGGAGTCGGGCAGGGGAAGGGAAATAAAAGAAGAAGAGGAGGGAGAGAATGATGCAAACACTGTCAGCAATAGATAAGGCATGGCAAAATTTGGCTGAGTCAGCTCTTCCCCCTCACATCACCAGCTGTAATTTTTTTTTTTTTTTCGTTTGAGGTATAACCTGTACTTTAACCTGTTTTCTCCACCAGACAAGGTTCATTCCATTTTTAGCACTTAATGGGGAAAAAAAAGGAATAAACTAAATGTTCAACAACAGAGTTTAAATAAATTATGGCATTTTATGTGACCTTTAAATTTCAGAGCACTAAAAGCATTTATGACTTATGAAAATGCTTATTTCACTAGAAAAATGTGTAACTCTAGTTTTGTTTAAATGCCTGCATATATGCAAACTTTCTCCTTCCCAGAGAATTATACCACAGTGTTAAAGGGTTTACCTCTAGGTGGTTGAATTATGACTATTTTTATTTCTCATTATTTCCTAACTTTTCTACAATAAATTTATATTACTGTCATAATTAGAAAATAACATATAAAAGTGAATTAAATAATTCAGTCCAATATCACTTGAATCAATACAATATTTTAACTATAAATTTATTAGTCACCCTCAAGATATTAAGGGTGATTTAAAATTAAGATCTTGTACCCTGACTGGTAGCACAGTGGAAAAGGTGCCGGCCTGCAAACCCAAAGGTTGCTGGTTCGACCCCCAGCCAGGGTACATAACCAGGTTGCAAGCCAGGTCTCCAGCTAGGTCTGTGGCTGGAGGCAGGTGAAAGGCAACCATACATTGATGTTTATCTCCCTCTCTGCCTCTCTCCCTTCCTCTCTCTCTGGAAATAATAAATAAAATTTTTAAAAATTGAGATCTATATATAATATGAGTCTATAAGCTTTACATTCATTTGAAAATCATATAATTGGCTATTTGCTTTAGAACAGAATCAAATAAACAGATTTATTTGGACTCCTATTTACTACAATTAATATATTAATATCCAAAACATTGTCTTAACCAGGTCTGCCTCAAAGATCATATTATATTTAAAAGACTAATAGTAGACAATCAAGCCCTAGAATGATGCCACTATAAAATTTCATTACTATTTTTTTGACCAAACACCTTCTTTCAAAGATTATGTTGTTTGATATTAGAAGTGAACCTCTTTGATTATCCAGTGTATAGATTGCACATTAGAATTACCCTGGTGCCTGAGCTGGGGTTAAGAACCATTGAGCTAGATGTTGAAATTCCTAGACGAAAGGAAGAGAAGAACTTAACTATTAGTTCAGAGAATTCTGAGTGAATTATTTCCAGAAAGAGCACAATAAAATGCAATGTATCAGTAAACATATTTCTGCATAGGATATCTAAAATTTTACTGCCTATACTTTTCTCTAGGACCTTTATGGTGGCACTGCTTATGTTTAAGTCCTTTATCCATCTTGAGTTTATTCTGGTGTATGGTGTAAGTTGGTGGTCTAGTTTCATCTTTTTGCATGTTTCTGTCCAGTTCTCCCAACACCACTTGTTGAAGAGACTATTTTTACTCCATTTTATGTTCCTTCCCCCTTTGTTGAATATTAATTGACCTTAGAGTCCTGAGTTTATTTCTGGGCTCTCTATTTTGTTCCATTGATCTATATGTCTATTCTTATGCCAATACCAGACAGTTTTGATGACAGTAGCCTTGTAGTATAGTTTGATGTTTAGTATTGTGATTCCTCCTACCTTGTTCTTCTTTCTCAAGATTGTCGTGGCTATTCATGATGCTTCACCAAGGGCAAAGGAAATAAAAGAATGAATCAACAAATGGGACTATATCAAATTGAAAAGTTTCTGTTCAGCTAAAGAAAACACCAGCAAAGTTCAAAGGGAACCAACTGTATAGGAAAGCATATTTGCCAATGATACCTCAAACAAGGGTTTGATCTCCAAAATATATAAAGAACTAATGCAACTCAACACCAGGGAGACAGACAGCCCAATTAAAAAATGGGCAAAGGACCTGAACAGACAACTCATTGAGGAAGACATACAAAAGGCCCAAAGGCATATGAAAGAATGCTCAACATCACTAGCCATCAGAGAGATGCAAATTAAAACCACAATGAGATACAACCTCACACCTGTCAGAATGGCAATCATCAACAAATCAACAAGCAACAAGTGTTGGCGAGGATGTGGGGAAAAGGGAACCCTGGTACCTTGTTGGTGGGAATGCAGGCTGGTGCAGCCGCTATAGAAAACAGTATGGAGTTTCCTTAAACTAAAAATGGAACTGCCCTTTGATCCAGTAATTCCACTACTAGGAATATACCCAAAGAACCCTAAAACACCAATTCAGAAGAACCTATGTACACCTATGTTTGTAGCAGCACTGTTTACAATAGCCAAGTGCTGGAAACAGCCTAAGTGCCCATCAGTGGATGATTGGATCAAAAAACTTTGATACATTTAAACAATGGAATACTACACAGCAGAAAGAAAGAAGGAACTCCTACCCTTTGTAACAACATGGATGGAACTAGAAAGTATTATGCTTAGTGAAATAAGCCAGTCAGTGAAAGACAAATACCATATGATCTCACCCATTACGAGATAATAATGAACAAAACAAACAACAAGAAAAACAGAACCAGATACATGAATACAGTGAATAGATCTTCAATGGGCAGGGAAAAGGTGGGTAGAGGGAAGGGGGAGGAAGAGGCGAAGAAGGGGAGCAATTTAAACAAGAACCTAGTATGGAAGAACCATGGACATGGACAAGTGAGATTTGGGATTGACTTTGTATGGAAGTGGGTGGGGAAAGGGACAGAGGGGAATAAAAAGGGGATGGATGTAATATAACAACAATAAAATTAAATTTTAAAAAATTCAATGTAAAAATTAGTTTGTATCCATATTGACTTTGCCTTTCCAGTTTTTAACTTTAAGTTCCTAAATCAAAAGTTTACATGTCTAGCTTTATGATTTTGGCATAACCTAGCTGGTGCCATGGAATGTGAGTGGGGCTGAGGGAGGGGTTGCAGGAGGAGGATGCCTGAGGCAACAAGAGCTGAGGCCCGTTGTCTGGTAACCAAGCTTGTGTAGCATAAGAGGACATATTCCCCCACCTCTGGGTGCAGTGTGGGGATGCCCTGCATTGAGTATGCACAAGGCTAATGAGGCTAGGGAAAGCCTTCCTATTCCTTCAGGTCCCTGGGTGGGGATGGGACCACAGAGAACAACCACATGTAATCAGGAGACGCCAACATGGTAGCAGGGAAAGGTGCTATGCTAGAGAAGACCTGTTAGTCTAGCCTGAGAAAAAGACAGGATTGGTTAGAGGGCTGGACCCTCCGGAACACATGCAAATTGGGTCTGGGAGATATAAATGGAGGAAAAAGAGAGACCTGCTCCCTTGGGCCCACCTCCTGGATGTGTTGGCCAGAGCATTTCCTGGTTGTGCTGGAAGCCACATGGCAAATGATGGTTGTGACAACACATGAGACTCGAGGAGGGAGCTTGAAGCCTGGGAGCTGCCCACTTAGCCAGCTTGGGCTCCAAAGGACAGACACAGATGAAGTGGGAATTTTGGGCATTGGTTTTGGGCTTTAGGCCTTTTGGGAATGGCTGGGTTTTGGTTTATGTTTGGCAGAAGAGATGAGCTTGAAGACAGAAAGTCCCCGTCCTTCCAAATTGTAAAGTATTTTAATAAAGACCTCTTTTCTTCCTCACCAATCTTTGCCTCCTGAATTTGCCTATTGTTGGCAGTGGACAGCAGAACCCCACTTTTGTTCAGTAACAATAATACTATTAAGTGGCTTCCATATTATTTTGAAAATTCCCCAAATTCTCAAAGCAAAGTTACTTTAGTAGACATGTTTTAAAGATACACATGTCATGATTTGGCACACACTGGGCAGGGAATTTGGCTTTCAAAAATTTAGGCAGATACTAGTTTGGTGTCTCAGCTCCATAAATATTCAAAAAGGCAAGAGTTAATTTTTAGTTATCCTTATCACAGCCTGGAATTCAATGGGATCTGCTTAATAATTATTGTTGCAACTAAAAATGTGCTTGGTGCTTTTAATTCCTTTTTGTTTGTTTTTTGGACCCATGCCCAGGAGTCGTCTTGATGAATGTATTTCAGAGAATGAAAAACAAAAATGAACAATGCAGCTCTAGAAAGTACAGCAACAGATAGCATTGAAAATCGCAAGGCTCCATCTCTGGTATTCATAGGCAGATAGGAAAGAACAGAGGGCATAAATAAAATTATTTTGTAATATGCACAGGATATGTAAAATTTAATATTGTTTATACTCAGTCAGGTAGTTGAATACCTTCATTTTGTAGTGTAAGTTGTTTTAAGGTCCCATCCCACCCTGAATAGCTTTTTCACTGGCCTGAATTGACATGAATTCAACCATTTAACAAAAAAAAAAAACAAAAAAAACATTATTTGAACTTTGATCAAGTATCAGGATTTATGAAAGCTTATGTGGACCCCATTCTTGGCTTCAAAGAATTTACACTCTGGGGTGAGACAATAGGTATGAACTGGATCTTAAAGGATGATTAGACTGCTAATTGGCAGGTAGGAAGGAAGAGGACATTTCAGACAAGAGCAGAGGTACAGGGAAAGAAAGGGGCAGATGTTCAGAGAATAATGAGAATAATGAGAACAACCCTGTTGGAGTTTTGGGTCTTCTAAAGAAGTGATTCTTCAAGGTTTGTGACTGTGACTAAAGTAGAGCAGAAAATGATGTACATACATAACCCACAGATTCCATGTTGTAATGTATTGCTTTGTTGAAAGCAAGGAATTGGGTACAATTGACTAGACAATCAAGATAGTAAATTGCTAGGCAGTTAGACATGAGCAGAGCAAGGATGATGGGCCAGGTACAGAGGGTCATTGGGTAAAAAGCCTTAGATGCCTAGAAATGGGCAAAACTGAGAAAACAAGAACCTTGCCCCCAGGGTAACATTTCCTCCCCTAACATATTGTTGGTCATGTGGTTCAGGTCCTCTCCTGGCATTTTCTCTCCTGGCATACTGCTAGTCATACAGATTAAACTTCCTTGGAGATGGGAACAAACAAGGAGGGCAGAAAATAGGAGAGTGAGGTTCTGACCTATATCAAATACATCTAGGCCTCAATCTGTTTCAGCTCCAGGCCTAGAAAAGTAGCCAAACCAGACAAGCAACACCATGGCTGATGGCAGGACCCAATGCACTGACATTAGGACCTTCTGGCCTGGCACCAACCAATCACTGGAGAGCACAGCCCTGAAAGGACACAACTGGAAAGATGATGAATATTCTTTTCTTTTTTTCTTTCTTTCGTTCTTTCTTTCTTTCTTTTTTTTTTTTTTTTTTTGATTCTTCTTTCATTTATTAGTCTACTTCCAGGATAATGGAGGCAATTTATAATTAAGAACACATATGTAAACTGGGCAGTTTAAATATAAATCAGAAAGAGATCATGAACTAGAGAGGAAGTGGAAAGAAAATTATACTGAGAACCTAGGGCAAAAATACTAGGCATTAAGTATAATTCTGACTGTCTCTTTTTTATTTTTTATTTATTTATTTTTTTACTTTCTCCACTCTGAAGAAGCTGTATTTCATGTGGCCTCTTCCAAACAAGTTATAAAAAATTTCACCAGGAGTTCAAAGCTGGTCAGCATTTGGCAGCTTTCAAGCCCAGAGATGGTGCTCAGGACCATTGTTTTTGGTCCAGTGGCCCCTGTTCTGCTGCTCTCACGTCATCCCACATGGTCACTGCTCACTCCTGCTACTGTCATAGGTCACACAGTAGGTGTCCAGTGGAGAGGCAGGCTCAGTGAGTACAGCCTGAGGCCAGATGCTGCTCCTGAGAACAAGTCCTGGGGACAGGCTTGAAGTTTGTACCCTTACCTGTTCTAATTCCCCACTAAATTGGGGGTGTGAAACCAGCAGCTCAGGAGAAGGCAAGAGTGGGGAAGAATGGGAGACTGGAAAGCAGGCAGAGCCTCAAGACCATGTTGAAGAGGGACCCTGTTTCTGTTTAAAATAAGGAAGTGACCTGGTTAGATTTGATCCTCATATTCAAGCATCACTGGGCCCCCAGCTACCATGTGGTGATAACCTGAAGCCTCAGCCCACCAGAGGACCATTACATTTGGAATGCAGCAGTGGACTCTGGCTTGAGTTAAAGGTGACAGGTCCATCTTATAGGCTCCTGTCTTATCTAGGCTGCCTGACTCACCTTTGTCAACTCCCCCTGGTCTTTCCCAACACCTTGTTTTCTGTGCTCCAATCATATCCTAGATCTTTAAGTTTCTCAAAAGGGCTTTGTTCTCTTTTGTCTCACCTTCCCATGCCAATTTCCCTTCCATGAATGTCAATCTACAGCCTTCAATCAGCTGATATCTACTTCTTCCTTAGTGAACATGTCCCTGACACCTCACCCCAAGTCAGGCTCCTTTTCATATTCAGTTCCCCTTTGAAATACTCACCTCACTTGTACGTGGGTGGAGTGGACACATGTTTGAATTTTTGAGGTAACTGACTTACTCACTTCTACAGGCCAAAATATTGATGATATCAGCCTGAGGTTTCCTGGGCTACCATTTGTAGTGTTACAGGGAAAACCACAGGCCCAATATGGCATCACTTGTGCTAAAGCTCATGCTCTAATTGCAGTTTTGAACTACAACAGAAATGTAATCTTAAAAAAAAAAAAAAACAATGATTAATATTCTATTGAGATCCTCCTCTGAGGCTTCCAGATAAATACCCTCAAGATCAAGTACCCAATGCAGCTCTCTATGGAGCAAGCGCACCATGCCTTTCCCCACTCCCTTCCTCCAAGCACATTTTTCTTGCCTCTCTCTTTCTTGTAAGTTCCAAGTGCCCTTCCTTTCCTCTGTAACTTGTTTTCTGAGTCCATTTCTTCTGTGACTCACTTCTTCTACCTCTGTGATTTTCTAAATAAACTTTCTCTTAAGTTTAAGTCTTAGGTCTAAATTCTTTATTAGCCAGGACTCAAGTACCAAGGCTGTTGAACCAAGGTTGGGTCTGACACCACCAGTATAACACTTTGTGATGTTTTTTCCAACAGTAACAACTAAGCAACTTTACAGAAGAAAACCAAACAAGAAAGAAAATCCTAAGCAAAATTGCCAAAAATGTATGCTTTAATACCCAAAATAGCAATGATTGAAATCTATGGCCAACTTAAGACAACTCTTATATGCTTTGTTACTGTTCTTCCCAGCTACTGAAGCAGAAACCTGGAGCTCATCTTCCATCTCTTCGTCATCAACCTTCTTTCTGTGATCCATCCAGCAGCAGCCACTCTTAGTTCTGTCTCCACCTTACTCCAAGCCAACTGGTCTCTCATCACCTTTCAAGTGATCTTTCTATTTAAGCTCCATGCCTCCTTCATTTTTCCCACCCTGATCCCAACTCATTCTATACACAGCAGCTAGAATGTCATCTAAAATTCCTGAATCTCATCAGATCATTTCCCTGCTTAAAACCGTTCTATGACTCTCATTGTACCCAGGATAACATATAGCATCTGTAATATGACCATAACACCTTGGAGGGTCCCACCCTGTCCCTTCTCTAATGTTATTTTTCTTCATGCTTCTTTTTGTTATTGACCCATTTTCTTCTCCTGGTTCCTCAAACTATATCTGCTTTTGCCAGACTCCACTTAGAACACATTTTGCATTTCTTCTTTTCCTGGCTAGCTCCTATTATATAGGTCAAAGCTTAAAGGTCATTTCCCCACAGAGGCCTGCTTTGACCAATCCCCTAATCTAAATTTCATCTCATATTATTCTCTTTCATAGCCTGTAGTCTTTTATTTCTTGGAACTTACAGTTTATAATTATACAGAGGTGAACAAAACTAGATTTACAGTTGTGAGTGTGCAAAACAGTTTATTCTTGTATTATTATTCACTTGTTAATAATGCATTTATTATTATTATTATTATTATTATTATTATTATTAACCTACTTTTGCCCATCCATGTAATGGGGGACTCAAATATTGGAAAAATTTAGTTTCAGGTAATAGCTGTTAAGTTTAGTAATCAACATATGTAAAAAGCTATTGTTTCACGAACTGAAGGTATAAATTGCCTTGACTCCAGGAAACCATAAGCAGGTCCATCTTTGTGCCTCAGGAGGACTGCCCACAATGAGATGATATCTGAGCCATCATACTCCAGCCCAGACTGCACAGGGCACAGATGAAAGAATGCTACAGCTTTTATCTGGTTAACTTGTCCTTGAATTCCAAACCCTTTGCCTATACTTTTCTTGTCCTTATAGAAAGGGTCCATTTATAATGGAATTTGAGATCGTCTATTAGGGTACAAGCTCACCATCTTTTCAGATTGCAGGCCATCTGAATGAAGAACCCATAAAGATTCAATCCCTGTCTCTGCTTATTTTGGTCTGGTAGATGGCAGGCAGCACAAACACCAGCTTTTTCAGTTTCACATGTACATAGATTTGTTTAAAAGTTGAAGAATCATGAAAATATGGACCATGTGTGTTTGATTCATCACTGTATAACTGAGCCTCATGCCCTGATACCTAAGGTTTGAAATAAATATACCTACAAAGCAAAAAATGGAAGAAGTTCCAATTACCTCTCTGTGGACTACACTAAAATATTGATTCAATTTCTTGATACTCTCTACCACCATATGTAGTAACTCATTTGATTGGTTACTACTGTAAAGAGTCCATGTGCCAAAAAGGGGAAGAGTTACATCCTTCAAGCAGAGAGGGAAAAAAATTGCACTTTGGATGGATAGCCCCATTTAAATGCCATTTGACCTACAAAAGGCCCCACCCTTGAGATGTAAGCATATTGAAGAAGTGAGAAGTATGAGGAACTCATAATAATAGCACAGTGTTTATTGAGCTTGCCCTGCCAGGCTTCCTGCCATGCCACTTATAGGAATAGTTATAGTCTCACAACTATCCTAAACACAGGTATTATAGTTCCATTTACACATGAGAATAGTAAACTCTGAGAGATGATGTGCCCACAATCACAGAGCTATTTGGCAGAAGGGATTGACAGAGTAACTTCTTTAAAAAGTCCACAATTGCACAATGTATTCTTTGTGGAATTAGCAAACTGTTGTGGAATTTCCACCTCTATTGTTATTTTCCATATTGGTTGAAATGATATTTACCAATGCTCACTTTATTGTTCTTAAGAACTTTTTCTTTATTTTGAATAATAAAGAATATCATTCAGAAATAAATGTTTCTGATCTCAAAGTTAGTTGGAGAGACTTTAGGATTAAAAAGAAAACTAAAATCGGAATAAGGTATTTATAAATAATATTTATCTGACCAAAAGAATAAAATATCATCTTTCACCCACATATTTGGAAAATGTATGTGACTCCCTTGTATGTGTAAGGAAGTCTGCAGTCTGGTCGAGCAAATATTTAAGCATGTATAAGGACAATAATGCCTCCTTTGGAAATCTTCGATGCACTAGCATGCACTAAAATCATAAATATTTGAGGAAATGCAGCTCTGTAAGGGAGATAAATACAAGTTGACTTGGCTGAAACAGAAGACTGCTTGAAAGCTTCAAAACTTCTTCAAACTTGGACATTAGAAGAATCTTGGAAGGGAGGTGTTGTGCAAAAACACAGGCGACCTGCCAGGTAATCCAGACTTGGGATATACAATTAAATTCTTCTCTTTATGAACCTTAAAGCCAAGTTTTAAACAACAGAGACAATTTAAAAAGAAATGCCACATTCTTGTTAGAGGGGAAGATCTTTCTGTAAGAATTAATAAAAAGAGAACTACTGTTGCAGAAGTTTTATATAAAGGGTGGGGCAAAGTAGATTTACAGTTATTCATATGGAAAATAATACAATAATTAATAACTGAATAATATAAGACTAAGTTCTGTATTTTGCATACTCATAACTGAGGCCAAGGGACCCTTTGATGATATTCAGCCACTATTTTTTTCTAGTCTTTGGCAGTATCTAACACAAAGTGGGTATATGTGCTGGGCAAAAAGAACAGAAATTAAGGCATCTATTAGAGCAACTCCATCTTTGTATTAGCCTCAGCCCCACTGTGGTAAGCAGGGCACATGTTATTAGAAACAGGCTGGCAATATCTCTCACTCTCAACTCCCATATCCCCTTTTCATCCTTATTCACCCAGGAGACTCCATTGCCTTGCTTGGGTATTACGTCTGGTCTCTGTAGACTTTAGATTATTCTCTCTTGGTCTGGACTCCCTTATTTCACAGTCTTTTCCAGGAGTGAGTATTTGATTCTGCTCAGGAAGAGCTGGAGAATGGCAATAAAACAAGAAAAAGTCAACTCTGAGTGTGTGAGTGTGTGTGTGTGTGTGTGTGTGTGTATGTTAAAAGATTCCAAGTCATCAGCATGGGATGTTATATGTAAGCAATAATTCTTAGTTATTAAGTAGAAACTAGTCATTGTAACTAATGCTATAAGTTTATCAAATGGCAAGAGACATGAGAGCTAACTATAGCACTCTAAAGAGCTCCAGCATTCTACCTGCTATCTCCCACTCAGTGGCTTCTGAGAAGGAGGAGCATGTGACCATAGCTGGACTCTGTGGGAGTAGGAAGGAATATGCAGAGAAGCAGCATTACCTGTGCCTGATCTGCCTGTACCTTAAAGAATAGAGGTAAAAGACACTCTTTGAGTGTCCAGTTTTGGGTGAAGATAGAATATGGAATATCCTGGGGAAAATTGAAAGGGGAATTCAACTCAAAAAATAGGAGAACTATTTAAAGTGGAAAATTACCATAGAGTTTCAGCCAAAATGGAGGTATAGATAGATATACTTCATCTCCTTCTACAACCATAAGAAGGATTACATCTACCTCAAGACAAAAAAACAACCAGAACTACCAGAAAATTGAACTGCATGGAAGCCCAACTAACAAAGATATAAAGAAGTAATACTCATCCAGCTGGGTAGGAGAGGTGGAAGTGGGGAGCTAGGGCAGAGAGGACCCAGTGTGGCTGTGGCTGGCTGGCAGAATGAGCATTCACACATTATAAAAGCCTGGAAGGACATCTGGGGAGTGATCCCAGTTCCAGGCCAGACTGCACAGCTCACAGTTCCAGCACCAGGAAAATAAAACCTCATTGTTTTGGCTGTGAAACAAAGGAGTTGGGGTGGTGGAAGAAGCTGCTGGACTGCAGAGTTTGTTTAGAGGGCCCCCAAGGTACTAGAACATACACAAACCCACCCCCTCTGGGAACCATCACTAGGGCAACAGCTAGAGGGGCATCAGTAACATAATGGAAAATGGGTGAAGTTATTGGAAAAGGGGCAAGGGCCAAGCAAGTGGTATTTTTCCCTCTCTGACCCCTCCTCAACATACAGCACCACAAGGCTGTAAACTGGTCACCCAGCGCTGACAAATACCTAAGGCTTCACCTCTTACAACTTAACAAGTATGGCAGCTCTACCTAACACACAGAAGCAAACACAGGAGGCTGTCAAGTTGAGGAGACAGAAAAGTATGCCCCAAAGAAGAAAGCAGATCAAGGCTTCAGAGAAAGAACTACGTGATGAGGAGATAGCCTGCCTAACTGATGCAGAGTTCAAAACACTGGTGATAATGATGCTCACAGAAATGGCTGAGTATGGGAAATGCATAAGGGAACAAGTGAAGGCTATACTAAGTGAAATGAAGGAAAATCCACATGAAACCAATAGTAAAAGGAAGGAAGCTGGGGTTCAAATCAATGATTTGGAACATATGGAAGAAATAGTTAACCAGTACAGAATGAAGAAGTAAGAATTGGAAAAAAAAAAAAGAAAAGAGGCTTAGGAACCTCTGCCACAACTTTAAACATACCAACATCTGAATCACAGGTGCCAAAAAGAGAAGAGAAAAATAAAGAAATTTAAAACTTACCTGAAAAATAATGAAAGAAAACTTCCCAAATTTGGCAAAGCAAATAGACATACAAATCCAGGCAGTAGAGAGAGTCCCAAACAAGCTAGACCCAAAAAGGATCACACCAAGATGCATCATAATTAATTGCTAAAGGCTAAAGATAGAGAATCTCAAAAGCAGCAATGGAAGAGCAGAGAGTCACCTACAAAGGAGTTCCCATAAGACTGTCAGCTGATTTCTCAAAAGAAACTTTGCAGGCAATAAGGCACTGGCAAGAAGTATTCAAAGTGATGAAAAAGCAAGAACCTACAACCAAGATTACTCCATCTAACAAAGCTGTCATTTATAATGGAGGGGCAGATAAAGTGCTTCCCAGACAAGGGAAGTTCATCACCAAGCCCTTATTATTTTAAATGTTAAAGGGACTTATTTAAGAAAAATAAGAAGAGCAAAACTATGAACAGTAACATGACAACAAACTCACAACTCTCAACTAAAAAAACAAAAACAAAAACAAACTAAGTTAACAACCAAAACAGAAACAGAACCATAGATGTGGAGATCATATGGAGGGTTGTCATCAGGTAGGGGGAAGAAGAAAAATGGGGGAAAAGGTGCAGGGATCAAGAAGCATAACTGGTAGGTAGAAAATCAGGAGATGTTAAGAATAGTAAAGTATACAGAGAAGTCAAAGAACATATAAGCATGACCCATAGACATGAACTAAGGGGTGTGATTGCTGAAAGGACAGGAGGTACCAGGCAGAGGGTGGAACCCAAATCTAAAGACTGGTGTCTTATAAGAGAGAGAAAGGGGAATTTAACAGAGACAATGGGAAGAACATGTGAAGATGGGGGAAGACTCTGGAATTAGGCTGCCAAATGCCATAGGATGCCAAGGGTTGCAGGCATCCACAACCTAGAAGAGAGGCATAAAATAGACACTTCCACAGAACCTCCAGAAAGGGTTAACACTGCCGATACTTTGATTTTGTACATCTGAATTGTAAGAGAATAAATGCCTGGTAATTTGTGGCATCAACCCTAGGAAATTAATATAGACCCCCAAGCCTCAGGTTGGAGTGCAGAAATAAGTAGGAAATAACTTCCGGAAATGTTACTTTGACCTGCTGCAATAACGTTTACAATACTTAAACATGAGTAATTTCTATATTAGACAGAAGAATATATTTAAATTCTAGTACTCGTACCTAAAATCCCAATGACATTAAACCAAGAACCAGCAGGAAGACCTACACTTAAACCCTTATTGAATTCAGGATTTCCAAGTAGGCTCACCGGGTTTTATTTGCAGAAAAGCTCCATAAGTTTCATGTGGACAGTGGTTGGGTTCTGCAAGACTGGTAGCCATCTTGCAGGGCTAAAACTCAAAATATGTGGAAATCGAGGCTGCTCTTCACCTCTAGGACAATATCCAGGTTGGGGAAGGGACTTGAATCAAGGGAGGAAGAGGGAGTGACAGGGAACAGGCTTAGCCTACAAAGGGAGGCAGTATTGGATTGCAGCACAGTTTTGTAGGTGTCAGTTAGAGAGGGGGCAGCAATGGACTGAAATGCAAGTCAAATGATTGGTTCAGAGCATCAGGGGAAAATAACTGGTGGATTGTGGGATGAGGGTGGTTGCCCAGCCTGGCTTCATGGCTGTTGGAGCAGAAAAATAAAAAGCAACCTGCCCATTCAGGAACATCATAAGGGACGGAAGAAGTGGCTGTTTTGTATGTGGGCTCAGCAGTACTATGACATCCATGTCTAGCAGGACTATCACAATAGGGACCAGGTAAAAGCAAGAGGAAGAGCAGAAAACCTTACAGACCTCTGAACTATAAGGGGTGATTTGAGGGCTGAGGTTATAACTGTTTTAACTAATGGAAGCTGAAGCAAATGCTCTTGTTAAACCACAGTGAGATCCCACCTCACACCCATTAAGATGCTTCTATTTAAAAAAATAAACATACACAATCTAACACATAATGGTTAGAATGTAGAGAAATTGGAACCCTTGTGTACTGTTGAGATGTAAAATGGTGCAGCCACTGTGGAAAACAGTATGCTGGTTCTTTAAAAAGTTAAAAGTAGAACTTCCTCCCGTATGATCCAGCAATAGTACTTCTGGATATATACCCAAAAGAACTGAAACCAAGGTGTTGAAGAGATATTTGTATACCCATGTTTATAGCACATTGTTCACAATGGCCAAAAGGTGGGAGTGACCCAAGTGTCCATCAATGGATAAATGAATAAACAAAATGTGGTAGATAATACAACAAAATATTATGAGAACACTATGCTAAGTGAAATAAGATTTTTACAAAAGTACAATTACTGTAGGATTGCACTTAATATAGAGGCAGAAAGTAGAACGATAGTGCCAGGTAGAATTTGGAGATGAGAGAAATAAGGAATTTTTGTGTAAAGGATACAGAGCTCCAATTTTGCAAGATGAAAAGAGTTTTGGAGATGGATGGCGGTGATGGTTGCATGACAATATGAGTAAACTGAATTGTACATTTAAAAATGGTTAAGATGGCAAATTTTATGTTGTATTTTACCATGATTAAAACAAAACAAAGCAAAAGCCATTACTTCATTCCCCTATTCCACCCTGAAACCTACACACACACCACATACCTCTACCCCCGAATCCATACACTTGAGACTGGGGTGATGGGAAGATATCTCTTCCTGTAGGACTCATTCTATCAAATAAATTGTGCTTCAATGTTTAGTGCCTAATGGGTGTCATAAGCCATGTGGCTGATCAAACAAAAAAACCTGAAGGTCAATTTGACTCCCATTCTCTTTTCGTATCTGTCACCCATTTGCCAGATCTTGTTTATTCTGCTTCCCTGATATATTTTACATTTATTCCTGCCTCTCTGTTATTAGTTCAGTCTTCCACTTGGATTTGGCAACAGCCTCCTTCCTCTTCTCCCTGCCTCCAGGCTCACTCCTTCCAGACTCACCTTTTCCAGGGCTTCCAGAGGGATCCTGAAAACAGCAAGCCTGATCATGTTCCAGCGCTGAGAACCCTCTGGCTGTTGTCCATCCCCTCCGGAAGGTGCCTGCTGAGACTTGAAAGGTTGAAAGGGCCACCATTATCCTGTCCCCAGGGCAGCCCGACTCTCTAGCTTTACCTCCGACCTTCTGCCAGTTCCCAATTCCTGCACTACCTCCCCAATGCTACCCTCCAGCAATGCTCATAGTCATCTTCTGAACATGCTGTCTCATGTCTATAATTTTTCACACGCTTTTCCTGGGTCTAGAAATGCCCTCTCTGCCTGCCAAACTGACCAGCTCTAGCTAGCTTTTCAAACTCAGCTAAGACCAGAGCCTTCTCATATTTCTACACCACCCCCACCTCTCTTCCCTTTCTACTGCCTCTTTAATTTAAACATAATTCTGTACTGGTATGTGTCACACAGCATGAGAACTCTTACTTTTTTTACAGGTGTCACTTCCCTAATGAACAGAAGTTTCTTAAGGGTAAGTCTGCGTACTTACTTTGTGATAAACACTTGTTAATAAAACCTGTTAAAGAATTCAGTCCACTAAAGTGGCCATAATTGGAAGATTTTGACCGTAACTATGAAAATAGATCATAATTTTATGAAAATGAAAGTGATAATAAATGTAATCTGTTTATTAAAATCAAGTAATCATAATGATAAAATTTCTGTCAATAAAGGAATTTTTACATTTTCAAGGAACTACATACCCCATTTAGTCCCATTTTTCAGCCAATTATATCATCCAAGTTTATAAAGCTCTGATCTCTTATTGGTCTGTAAGTAGGCAACAGCTTCCTATATCCATCCCAGGACAATGTACATCTTATTACTTTTTTTAAAAAGATTTTATTTATTATTTTTAGAGAGAGGGGAAAGGAGAGAGGCAGAGAGGGAGAGAAATATCAGTGTATAGTTGCCTTTCACCTGCCTCCAGCTAAGGATCTGGCTGGAGACCTGACTTGCAATCTGGTTATGTGCCCTGGCTGGGGAATTGAACCAGTGACCTTGGGGTTTTCAGGCTGGTGCCTTATCCACTGTACCACCAGCCAGGTCTTATGACTTTTTAAATTTATTATCTTTTTTAGACTCTCGGGGAATACAATTCCTGAGTCTCTCTCGCCTTACAGTGTTTCTCTTTAAAATAAATAAATAAACTCAATGTTAAAAGAAACTTGTATCTACCATAATTCATTTTGCAAAAAAAAAAAAAAAAAGATTGTTTTTATATGTTTTAAACAGACTTGATGTCCTTTTCTGGATATCTGATCTTCTATCTTCTGTTTGGTATGATGTTCTCTTAATTTACTGTCTTTGAAAAATAACTTCAGCATTACTGTTTCCTAAGAAGTTTGGGATCATGACAGAGTGAGCTGGCTAGCAGAGAGTTTATTTTTAGCTAAGAGATTCTGATCCAACTCCTTAGCCAGTGGTTAACACTTAGCTTCCTTATCCTGCCCTGATAGTTTTCTCTACTTGTGAGCAAACCCTCCTTTTCAGGTAACATCCCACATATGAAATGTTTGCCTGGCTACAAATACTCCTTAGCTTCTCAAGTCAAAGTGGAGCCACACAAAACTTTGAGTGGACCTTTCAACATTTGTGTATTTTGTAAAGTGAACCAGGGCATCTGGGGGACACCATCTGGAGGGAGCAATGATTATGGAGATTATTGTTTTGTACATTCTAAGTGCTGTCATTCATTTTTCAAATGTCTTTTCTACACGTTTAAGTCATTTTTATTTAACATTTTAGACCCAAACCAGAATTTGCCTGTCTTTTAAAATCATCTCCTAAAGCACACCTGCCTATAACCACAGAAACACAGCAGTCTCTCTGATTTCTCATGTGCCCAGATGCACACACACACATTGCTGCATGATCATTCTTGCATGAGCCCTTCCTCCATCTCTCCTGTTTCTCTCATTCCCCTCACATGTTACCCTCCATTTCTCTACTGTTTCCTTCCCTTTACAGAGTCAGAACTCGCCCTGCCTGGCTGTAGCACCAGCTTAACTAGGTCTCTTTCTTGTATCAGCTTTCTTTGGCTGCTGTAACAACTTATTCCAAACATCGTGGCTTAAAACAATATTATTTTATTCTCTTACATTTCTGGGGTGAGAAGTATGAAATGACTCTTAAGAGGCTGAAATTCAAGTGTCAGTAGGACAGTGTTCCTTCTGGAAGCCTGAAGGAAATCTATTTTATCTTCTCTCCTAGTGTTTGGAGGCCACTGGCATTTCTCAGCTCATTGCCCTTCCTTTCATCTTTAAAGCCCATCATTTCCAACTTACATTTCTATAATTCCATCTCCTTCTTTGGCCTTTGACCCTCCTGCCTCCCTCTTATAAGGGTCCTTGTGATTACACTGGGAATATCTAAATAATCCAGGATATTTCCCTTTCTCAAAATCCCTACTTTAATTATGTCAACAAAGTATTTGACATAGAGAGCAAAATATCCAGGGATTAGGATGTGATTGCTTTTGGGGAGGCATACCTGCCTACTCCATGTCCTGAAGCTTTCTGGCCAGCCACCATTCTGATCCTTTTCTCCTTTCACTGCTACGATCGAGATTTGTATTGTGCCTTCCAACCCCTGCCAAATTCATGTCTACCTAGAACCTCAGAATGTGAAATATTTTTGGAAATAGGTTCTTTGCCCATGAAATTAATTAAGCTCAGATGAGGTCATATTGTAGTAGAGTGGGCCGGAAATCCAATGTGACTGGTGTTCTTATCAGAAGGAAAGATTTGGACACAGAAATACAAATGGCAGAAAGTTAAGCAATGATGGTGGTGGAAACTGGAGTGATGAAGCTACAAGGCAATGAATGCTGAGAATTCCTAGCAACCACCAGAAGTTAGAAAGAGGCAAAATAAGATTCTTTTTCTAGAGGCTTAAGAGGAAGCATGGACCTGCCAATAACTGGATTTCAGACTTCTGGCTTCCAGGACTATGGGACAATAAACTTTTGTTGTTTTAACCTCCCCAGCTTGTGCTACCTCGTGACAGCCCTGAAACACGAGCACAGATATAATGGAAAAGAGGCCCCCTATTTTGTTCATGTGCCAGGTTTGACTAAGAGGCAGTTTCACTGATGGGTCAGCTTACCAAATTCTAAAAGTTTTCATTGTACAGTCTGTAATGTACAAAGATCTCTGTCGATTGTTGGCTCTGTGCCTGGGACTTCCCCATCTGAGGTCCTCAGACAGTTTTCTGGAACACAGGAAAACAAGGGCAGTCTAGATCAGGGGTTTTATATGAGAACTCATGTAAAGAGAACGACAGCAAGCTTTCTCACATTTTTTTTACTGATAGTGTTCAAAAATAATAATAATTTAGTAGAATTTGTATAATACAGGTTTATAATGAGAATAAGAGAATTCTTTGGTGTGATAACAATTTAATTGGGGTTCAGATGTAACTGGTCTATTATCAACACTGATTGCTAATGCTCACCCGTTAGTGCTGATGTGTAATAAGGTTTTACCTCATTAAGTATTTCCACTCAAAGATGAATATTGAATCTTTGCAAAGTACTGCCAAAGACATAAAAATTCAGGAGCATATAATTTTAATTGAACATATTGATGCAAGGTATTTATGGTTCTATTACTTTTTTTTAATATTTGTCTTTTAGCATATCATTACATTGCAAATTAATCACTACTAATTGAAGGCTAGGTGGAAGCTCCTCAATTGCTCAGTTAAATGGATTTTGAAATACAGAAATTTTCTTTGCTTTTGCATCGAGGTCTGAAAAGTACGACTGGAACTCAGAAGATGTATCCAATGCAAGTTTTCAGGGAAACGGCGATCTCACTCTTGTTTCACCTTTTTATACCACTGGAAGTATATAAGGCAGCTTGACATTTAAATGAAGTTAGTTGTCAAAATGACTTTCTAGCAGTGTTACATTTCTCATATGAACACTGTTTGGCCTTGTAATTTTAGGTTGAATTCATTAAGAAACATCAGCAAAAATTAATTTCCAAAACCATTCAGTAGTGGTTGAAGGCAGTTCTTCTCATTTAAAAAAAAAACTTTCGCCCTGGTCAGTGTGGGTTACTTGGCTGGGTGTTGTCCCGCAAACCAAAAGTTCGCCGGTCCGATACCTGGCTGGGGCATATGCCTGGGTGTAGTCCCCAGTTGGGGCATGTACAGAAGGCAGCCAAAAGGCAGCCAATCAACACTCCTCTCTCACATCAATGTACCTCTCGCTCTCCTTCTCTCTCCCCTCCTCTCTCCCTAAAATAAAAAATAATAATCTTAGCCCCAATCTAAAAAAAATTTCCAATAAAACTTTACCACGGCCTTGCACTGCTGTGTGGCACAAGTCAGGATATTCAGTCCCTTTTTCTGGCAAAACATCATGGAGCTAAGTACAGTTATGTCCATAAAAGCAAAGGCTGCAACTATTTTCTTTGAGGCACCTGCTAATGAATAACACAATTAATAACCACAGGCTATGAACACCTCACATATTCTCAAGCTTTGTCAATTTGTCCAGCTAAGCCTCACTGCTCCCTACACACTTTTACTACGATCAATTGCAACACAAAATTTCAAAAATTTTGAAAATATTCCCACTTGTAGATAATTTATTGAGGTTAATTCTTCAGTCACTAGCTGTAACTCTGAATAAATACCACCAACTGAGAAGAATCAGTAATATCTGTGGACTCATTAAGAGCTGAGAAAAACTGCTTCAAATTATTTGTCTTATTTTTTAATTGACTAGTGATCTTGTTTCCAGTATCTTCAATTCTCTGAGCAACTAACTTGTCTATCGGAAGGCTAAAAGTCTCACACAAGTTTTTTTTTTTTTTTTTTTTTCCCCTCTGGATATATTTCTTTAGCTGCTGCCATCAGTCACAATTTCGTTCTTTCATCATTTGGTGAACCGCTTTCTTCGCCTGGATAAAAAATGAGCCACTCAACTTTCTTCTGTGATGAGAAATTCTGTTTCAAGTTTTTCTAATTTCTAACCATTGCTCGCTGGTGAGCTAGGAATATTATGATGATTGGTCAGTGTGGTGATGTTGACAGACATTTTATTCTTTTAGCATAACTATAATGTCATTATACAGTCAGCAAAATGCTTTGCCATCAAATTCTATCACAAAACAACCCTCACTCTTAAAAGCTTAATATTCAAAGTCCACTTTTCCTTTCTTGTTTTGACTTGATGGACATTTACTATAAATTCAACTAAGTAAATGAGGAACTAAGAAAAAGTGAAGGAAGGAAGAAGTGAAGAAAGGAAGGATGTCATCATGTGACATTTGAAATGGTGCTAAATTACAACTGCATACTGGCAGAAACCACTGGAGCCAGTAACTGATAGGAACAATTAAACCACAACTGATGCATTCCTAAAGGCTGAATCTGGGCTAATTTGAAAGTTAAGACCCCTGGGGGCTCATTCTTGGGTAAGCCACCACACAGTCAGGGGTTTTACCTCCAGGAGCAGGTCCCCAAGGTGAAGATTACAGAGCTAATTCCACTTTTGCTTCTGGCAGACAAAGGGAAAGAGTAATCATTGTGAACTATACAGAATTTCTCCATGCAATTGGAGATCACTTTATTAGAGGCTTAGTCAACCTAGCAGGAGAGCAATCAGACAGCTCCGGCCCTCTCTAGCCTTCTTGTCTCACGTAGGAGAGAAAAATATGCTGAAAAATGCTTTTGAAAATCATAGCTCAGAGACTCCAACCACTAAAAAACTGAGATTTAATTATGATGATGAAGTGCTTTCTTTTTCCAACATCTCACCACCATAACAGGACTCCAGTATAATAATAGTGGCTTTCAACTGAGAGAGATGTAAGACACAGACTCTACTTAAACAGAAATCTTAAAGAAACCCAAAAACAACAAGGGAAGGAGAAAAACTGAAGCCCTCAGAATGTACAGCTATAGCAAATATTAAAAACAGCCTATCTTCCAGCCAGATTAACATAAAACCTCACACTAAAAGCCGATTTATTATAGTCCCTATTATCAGTACAGCATATCTGTCCTTCAATGAAAAATTACAACGCACACTAAAAGACCAGGGGAAAAAGAACAGTCTGAAAATACAAGGCAAATATCAGAACCAGACTTCAGAGATAAGGAGATTTTGGAATTTAAAGTTAGGAAATTTAACTATGATTAATATGTTAAGGGCTCTAATGTAAAGAAAATAGACAAAATCTAAGAATGTATATGTAATGTTAACAGAGAGATGGAAAATCTAAAGAAAGAAGAAAAAGCCTTACCTACAGAGAAAAAAGATAAGAATTATTTAGAACATTTCTTCAGAAAGCATACAAGTAAGAAAAAAAGTGGAGTAAAACTCTTAAAGTGCTGAAAGGATAAAAACCACCAATCTACAATTTGTCCAGCAAAATTATTTTTCAATAATGAAGGAAAAATAAAGACTTTTTCAGACAAGCAAAAAATGATGGAATTCATCACTGGTAGACTTGCCTTACAATAATGTTAAAAGTAGTTATTTAGAGAGAAGGAAAATTATGTAGATCAAAAATTCAGATCTATAAGAACCTATGCACACCTATGTTCATAGCAGCACTATTTACAATAGCCAAGTGCTGGAAACAGCCTAAGTGCCCATCAGTGGATGATTGGATCAAAAATCTTTGGTACATTTACACAATGGAATACTATACAGCAGAAAGAAAAAAGGAACTTGTACCCTTTGCAACAACATGGATGGAACTGGAGAGTATTATGCTTAGTGAAATAAGCCAGTCAGTGAAGGACAAATATCATATGATCTCACCCATTACGGGACAATAATGAGCAAAACTAACAACAAGCAAAACAGAACCAAGTATATGAATACAAGGAATAGGCCATCAGTGGTCAGGGGGAAAGGGATTGGGGGGAGGAAGGAGGTAGAGGCAAGAAAGGGGAGCAGCTTAGACAAGAACCTAGTATAAAGGAACCATGGACATAGACAACAGGTGGGATTGACTTTGGGGGGAAATGGGTGGGTGG